>JAUMHP010000057.1:3436960-3447361 GCA_032361065.1 Enteromius trimaculatus
TTAGCGCTAATCAAAGAACCGGCTTTCCTGATGAGATGCGCATAATATATCGTACGATATATATCGCCCAGCCCTACATTTATGTACTACTGTGTGTGTTTATTTATATACTCATAATAAATGAGCACATTACGCATACATATATAATGTAAACAAAAATGTTTAGTTTGGATGCGATTAATCACAATGAATTGTTTGACAGCACTATAGAATACAGACCAACATAGTGAAATATTATTACTATAATACAAAATACCAGTTAGAAATATTTTAAGAAGCTTTAAATTATGCCATTTTTTAAAACGGGTGTATATATAGATAGTATTAATTATGCTCATTTTGTTAGTCATACTCAGAAATGCCTGAATTTATAGATAAATCGCTGTTGCTGTGACTGATCTGGCCACTTCCTACGTTGATTGCATTTATTTCGAGTTCTTTTTTAAAGTGAACAGATCTGCTCTCTCTGGATTTGGGGATCTTACTTGTTCCTTTCACAACAATGCTGTGAAATCATCTGCATTCTGCTGTTTTTCGTAATGATTGGACTGCATCACTGTATCTTATCTGGGCAGATGTAATTGATGATAATTAGATGAGTTTAATAGCGCAGTTAGAAGAATAGAGCAGGAATTGTGTTCAAGCGATGCGTAGGCAGACAACGACCTTCACATCCATCATAACTTCATCACACAGCGATTCCATCTTGGTCGGTGTGAGAGCCTGATAAATGAACAAATCATTTTTGTAAAATCATGATTCATTATTTCTTTGTTGTTTATCAATTGAGTTATCGGTGGAAATTGAGTTCGTACTCACTGTTCGTGTTATTTGTTTATAACACATGATATCTGTATCAATACATAATAAAGAGTTTTGTTTAAATAAGTGACACTTTCATTAATATATTTAAATCCTCCATGGAAGAGTAAACAAATGGTTTTCAAACAAATACATTGAACACAACATATAAATACGTCAATAGATAGATAACACGATATCTCTGAGGTCTATATTTCAGCAGAAGAATCAGATCTGGCAATGCTAGGACTGTTGCCTGACCAGGAGAGATCGAGCACGTGGAAGCTGAGATCCAGGTGCATAGATAGACGAGGGGAAATCCATGATAGCATCAGCTACCAAAATCTGTCCTGATGTCTGACAAGTTCTCTTATTGAGTTAAGAGAGTCTGCTGAGTTCTGTATCCTGTGTCCTGTGCTCTAATGCATGAATGAGAAGCACCGCTGATTCAATTGTGGAGCTGCAGGATGGGATTTGCCACAGGCTAAACTCACCCCATGGTCAATCCTTCGCACGCTTTCTCTTAAACACTGACCGAGGCCTGACATATGGACCTCTACCTGTGTCTTTGAAGATTTGGCACATTATGCATTATTAATTAATGTCAAATCAGCGTTTAATACTAAGTGCCAGAAAAAAATGATTTTAAATAACCCCCGTTAAATCATTTTTAATCCAAATTTTATTTATAGATTCTATTTTTTTCATAGTGGATAAATTAAATTGTAGTAATTATGTCTGATTAATTTTATATTGTAAAATTTTACAATTGAACAACAATTTTTAAGTTACTTTTTTAAATACAAACTCATATTTTTCCCAAGTGCCATGTTTTCCATTTAAATATTACTGATCAAATTTTACTTCAATAAGCATGTCTAATTAACTGAATGTATAAAACTTTAACTTTTGTTCTCCGCAAATAGTTTTTTTTAATTAATTAAAGTTAATTCATGTTTAATTGAATGCAAATTTCATATAAATAACAGCTGGTATTGAATACAGTAACGTTCCTTTTATTTTTTGGCATTTAAAGCGCTGCACAACAGAGGTTTACTGATAAAATAAAAAAATGGAAGGCAAATTGTGATATTCCTTAAAAATGAAGTGAAACAATTGTATTATTATTATTAATATTACATTGACACATACATTCTACATTGCAATATGTCATATATTTCTGTCACAGTTACTTTATTTTGACAGGTTATCTTGAAGATCCGTGGCAGTCCATGTTATGCTTTAAATTCCACAATTCTGCCCACATTTTCTGAATCACAGAGATCATAGGGTCCAACATTACAGACATATCCCAGAGACTAGTGATTTTCTTGATGCATAAAATGGTCTGCTGACCTTTGATTGACTGAAATGTAGTTTGTGGATGCTCAGTGGTTCAAGTGAGCAAAATAGTAAAAGTTGAGCATCTGAATCTGTGAATAACTTGTCGCAAAGGCCACTCATTGTTAGAAGTGAGATCCATATTCAAATGTGGAAGTGAATATCATAAATTCAATTTTCGCTGACTTGTTTGAGTACAGTTGGCCATTCTGGCATGTCGTGATGAGTCAAGTGGCTTATTTTGGGCTTGCTTGTCAAATCCGGTTGCTTATGTTTGTAGTGAGATCCGACAGCACTTATTTTGTATATATAAAGCACACTTTTTCTCAAATAAAATTTCCGTATCACGTTTTTCCCCTCCAAATACAATGACACGTACATCCTATGTATGTGTATAAAGTAAAGAAATTGTTTTAGTTAAACCTTAAGTAGTTTGATTTTCTTTGTGTAGTTATTTTTTTGCTTTTATTGTATAAAAAAAAACTTTTGGATTCATTTGATTAATAGTTATTAAAAGTAATACATTTACATTTAGCATCAAAGTATTTTTAAAGGGATTTTTTTTGTCTTTGCCACATTATAAGTGTCTTGTTGGTATAAAATGAATGCAAAATCTTGAGTTTTGAGTTTTTAATTTCTTCTGTAATGTTACAATCTAAATGTTTACCGCTAATTTTACCTCTAAAACTTTCAAAACAATAAATATGCGTCTTTAAATAAAAGTAAAAACAATAATTTTCATTAAATTAATAAAGTGCATTAACTAGCTTTCATAGCATAGATTTGATTATGTAAGTGATTATCAAAACCTTTAGTCAAGTTATCACTGCAGTCAGATTCAAGTTTTAAAGTGCATTTTACATCGTTTTTTTAAATAATGTTTAATGTTAAAATAATAACTTTGTCAGGCTTTAAAGAAGTGCACTTGTTTTTACGTGTTGACTAACATATATAACATACTTGATTATATATACCTTTTACATATGCAAGCGCACAAGTTTCAGTAATAAAAGTATATTTTAGTTTGTCATAGATTCATGTCAGTTACATTTGGCAGGACAGTTCAATCATGTCGAGCTATTGACAAACAGTTCCTTTACATTTACTATATTAACTTTCATCGCTTTCAGTTTGCATGCTGTTTTTTCAGAACAAGTTTATCCTATCAAAGAATTTACCAAAAAAATTGCCAACGGGTTGATTTTTCATGCAGTGTGTAACACAACTAGTGAATGGAAACATCCTGCAAAGTTTTAAACCTAAAAGTGCACCGTGTATAAAGTTATTGTCTGTCAAATCAGAGGATTGACTCATTTTTAAAACGAGTCTCAAGCTGTTTAATATGGCCGCCAAAGTGACTCATTAGTATATTGCCCTGCCAATTATCATTTTTTAAAGAGTTAAAAGCTCTTAAATTCTTTAAATGAAATGGAACATTCACAGTAATGGTTTGGCAAAATGAATCATTGAAGGAATCGTTTGGAAGCCGTTGAACAAGTAAGTGTTTTTTGATCTTGCATGCGTGTCAGCCTGTTGTTGGGACTCCCAAAACCAAAATATGTACCTTTCATTACCCATAATATGGACACTTTAAATAATGATCAATTGTTTGCTTGTAAAATGTAGTTATGTCTCCTATAAATACCCAAACTGTACGTTTCAGTGTCTTCCAGTAGAGTAATGACAACCATCTTCAGCCTGAGCATGATCAATATGATGTAGCGGTTGAACTGCTTGGACCACAAACCCTCGGAAACCCTGTGACCCTATTGTACATCGAACAAAAGCGCTTGTTTGGCATTGACATTCCATACATGTATATCATTCCCGTTTCCACAAGACGCCTGTGAGTGAGGAATTATAAATTCGTAATTCGCATTCTCGTCGTAATTGGCCAGCATTCATTCCTTCAATAGACGCTTATAATGGGGCTAGTTGTAGGCCAAGCGGCAGTCCGCAGAGACTCCAAAACGGTTTGTTCGGAGGAAACGGGGCGGCATTCACGATCATTAGCTGTCTCTAAAGAAGCCGGGGAGGGTGTGGGGGTTCTGGACAGCTTTGAAAATGGGTTTTAATGATGGTCCCCTCCTCGCCCTCTCCTGCTGACTGTATAGCAGCGTTTCAGTGTCTGTCAGCCGCTTCCCTCCCCGCGCCTGACCGTCCTGACCACTGTAATTGTTACCTTGTGCTCTGCCTCCTCTGTACACAATGACTCCGTGTCGTTAGAGATGAGAAAATTATGTGCCAACAACTGACAAGGTGTAATTGCTGGACCAGTTTAAGCTGTGCGGCAAAGTTTCTGTGAAAGTGGTATTTTTAACTTTGCAGAATGGAGCGGCATGTTCCTGATAACTCCGTGTGCTGTTCACGCTTATTGAAGGTCTTTAGCACCGAGGATTCTTCTGTTTCTTGATTTTATTTGTTTACCCTCATGGCATTGCAAAGGCATTATTTTTTTTGGTGAAACACAAAAGTAGACATTTTGAAGAATCTTCAAGCATGTCTTGTACAGTTTATTGACTGTGTAGGTGAGCGTGAAGTACAAGGGAACATTAAAACTGGTATAACAGACTGTGTGGTTTGTTTTGAATTATACAATTTAAAGGTGAAAAAATTTACTTTAGAATTTGGATTTGGTTTTTAATTTCTGAAATTGGTACATCTGTAGTGTCATAATCTGAATATGTACAGCTATATTTAACTAAAGAAAATTCTGAAAGAAAAAATGCTGCAGTAAAACAACACACACATATATAAATATGCCACAAATACATTTACAACAATTCTAATAACAGTTTTTTGCCATTTTTCTAGCTACATACAGTAATATTAAATAATCCAAACCGACTGCACTGCATTTTATGTATAATCGCTTTCTATTTTAACTGCTTTAATTTAATTTGAAATAAAGTTTTTAAATTACTTGTTTTATTGGTGTGGTTATTTTTTAGGATTATTTTATTTCCATTTATGTAAAGCACTTTGAATTACTATTGGGTATGAACATGTAATATAAATAAACTTGCCTTGCCTTAATAGTTGTTTCCTTAAATTAAAGATATCAAGTGGCTTTAGAAATATACTGCGTATGTTGTTTGGACTAATGTTATGGTTCCTTTTGGCCAGTTTTAGCACTATAATCATGTTATATAAATCCAGGCCCTCAAATAGTGAAGAAAGAGCAGACACTTATCCATAATTAGTTTTCCGATCATATACCATCACAGCATGAGAGGCCAAGATTTTCACATTACCTTTAAGCAAATGTCTTTATTTTGTCTACATATTTAGCTTGTTTTCTCAGTAGCTCGATAATGGGAGCATCTTTTGGTTTTTTTTTAATTAGGATTTGATGCATTGGCCATTCGACAGTGCCCGAGGGTGAGAAGTGAGGGGAAAAGCCATGTGCCCATCCAAGCCCAACTTCCTGGCACAGTTGTGCAGTAGCAGCTTTGCCACAAAATGCCCCGCAGGTCTTCTGTTCTGTCTAGAGAAATGATGAATCTCACCACTGCAGCCAAATCCTGACGCAGAAAAAAGCCTGAGCCTAGATTCTTTTAAAGCCAGTCCTTGATGTGATTAGAAAACAAGGTAGTTTCACTTCAGATGTTAATAGAGCTTACACATGTCACGCACAGCCTAGAAGTGGCTTATTCCTGCTATAAAATGATGCCAGCAGACTCTAAATGTTCAACAAATACTTACATTTATTCATATTAATAATCAGAATGAACTGCTTTTCCGCCAAGTAATGTAGTTCAACAGTCTGTTTACAGTGTTGCTTGGTAACTGTTATTCACAGTATGTGCTCAGAATAGTATTTATCTGCATTTAACCGTGAGTTTGAACACTCATCCAATCAGAATAAACTATCTGATGCACATTTCATATAAACTTAAAGTGCCCCTATTATGCCATTTTAAAGGTTGCTAATATTGTTTTATGAGTCTCTTAAAACAGGTTTACATGTATGCAAGGTCAAAAACAGATTTAATTTTACCTCGTTTCTAAATGATTCTTAAACGAGTCGTGTGAAGCAGTTCGAAGAATCAGTCTGTCTAAACCCCGCCTCTCCGTGATCTCTCTGCTGTGATTGGTCAGATGGCGCAGTCCTTTATGATTGGTCTACCGCCGTCTTTCTGACATTACTAGGGATGCTTTCAGAGAGCATATATCAACTAGTTAGCACGGGCTACTGTGGAAAGTGCTCGTAATTTGCTTTTTCAAGCGAATCATGCGCGTCTCTACTTTGTGAACTTCAACATTGTATAATGCATAATAACACTGCGTTAAACATCGTTTATCATTACTGAAACTAATGAGACAGACAAGCTACATCAATCACAATGTTTAGACTACATTAGTCCCCCAGATGAACAACAGAACTACAGAAACGCAAGCTAGCCAGTGACCAGGACATATGCAGGGTTGTTACACAGCATAACGTACACAAATACGATCGCTAGAAAATACCATCATCAATTATTAATCTTACTTACAGGTAGGAGTTCAGAGGAGCAAACCGGTCCAAATAAACTGGGCACTGATCCTTCTTTTAAGACCAAGCGTTAGGTGAATATCGTGTTGTACTCCCAGATTGGAAAAGCAGTCATCAGTAAAATGACGCGAACACAACACGAGATTGTACTGCTGAGGTGTTGTTGAAAAATATAATGTTAATCACTTGTTCTTTGTAGATTCATCTTTCAGAAGGGCATATAAAACAAATTAACTCTCACAGGATACAGCGTCTTCTTCACATGATGTAATCCACATGGAAATTGTACTGTTTGTGGGCGGGGCAAGTTGTTCGTGGCGTAGTACGTGGGCGGACGTAATGCAAATATGTTACTTAGTGACGTGAATTGCTGACAACTCGTTTAGGCGCCACAACTTTGCAGTAAGACAATCATGTTTGAAAAGGCATAATAGGGGCACTTAATCATTCTTTGTCTGTAATTGTGGATTGAAAAACCACTTTGTACTGTGGGAACTATAAAAACAGTCCAGAGTAGTTTTTTTAATGACATTAGAGGTTCCTGGCATCTCAATTCTAGCTTATTTCTGTAAAAACAAACAAACAAAATAAAAAATCAAGTTGTTTTTTAAATTTATTAAACATGTCACTTTTTGTCTTTTTAAAATGTGGCACTATAGTGGAACCAATAATCGTAAGAACAGTGACTTTGTTTTGCCATCGCAATGTTGTTTTGCCAATCATATAGTTCGCCCTCGTCTTCCATTGTGACTCTTCTTCACCAATAAAAACATGGTTGAAGGCGTTTACATGACTTTGCCCGTTATTAAACATGATCAGTATTGTTATGTCTGGCACGGTCTGACTGTTCAAACAGAATAAAGATGATGTGTTAAAATACTTGTTTGCCGTTAAGTAAACAGTTTGTAGGTTGATTCCTCCAAAAGTATAAACACTGTGGGGTTTTTGGATGATATCAAAACATTGCTCTGTTTGTTTGATCATCACAATCAGCTCAATGCAGCAAAACATTGGCTCAACCGATGTCGTGACTTTTGGCGTAGAACCGTCTGTCGTTATTGTTCGTGGTTGGCTGAATGGCTATTTTATCGGCCCATGTGTTTGTGTTTCTAAGTGTAGTAAGCAGGACTTTTATTTTGATAGTGTGGACATACGGCAGCTTACATTCTTCCAGTCTTCATTCAATTGCAATTAGTTTTACAATTCTGGTTAATATTTAAAAAGCATTTGGTATGATGCTGTTTTATATACTGTTGGCATGTTGGCTGTGGACAGAGACTATAAAGTGAAGCAATTCTAGCTCTGCAAGGACAGTCTTTACCAATCGAACCGTTTCAGGAGGCGGGGCTTAGAGGAGAAACAAAAGTGTACAGTATGTGGAAAAGTTTTTCTCTCAAATTGATTAATTTTCATTGCTAAATATTTTAGTAGGCTACATAAAAATATGATCATAGGATAACAGATCCAGGAAGTTTCTGTTAAAGTATAAATCTGTTTATTTTGCAGTTGTTTTCTTATAAAGTTCTTATAAAAGTTCACACGAAAAGACGCTCAATCATCTCATGTCTGGAGAGAAGAGGAAATGTAGCTGACTGCATGTGTTCAGACAGCGCTGCACAAGCTCACGGTGTATCTGCTCCTTAGCGAGGGTTCAAAGTCCAAATCTGCGCTGAAAGTGTTACTCGTCAGTCAAACACTATTTTCTTGGCAATTGTGTTTATTGATTCTAATGCCACAGAAGTGGCACGCTTCACTTTTATAGCGGTGAAATGCCTAAATGCACACGTGTTCATGCTCGAGTGTTGACGGGATATGGGTCAGCAGAACATCAGTCATCTCTGGTCGCTTGTACATCTCTGTATTCTCTCTAAAATGCTTATTCATTAACCCATTAAATCCCAAATTTTTCCTAGAAATGACACATATGAATTTGTGTAGTATTTGTAAGGATATTAAACAATCAGTGTAAATTTTTATAAAAATAATTGAAAAGTCTGGGTTTCATCTCTGGTCACAATTGTGACCGGTAGTAGAACACAGGGAGTCTAGGTCTATAGTGTAAATGCATTTACAAAATTAAAAATCTCCAGCAAGCAATTAGTTTAAAGACTTGGTTAACTTGTTGAAATTTGTTTTATTCCATTAACAAGAAGTAAACATTGTCTGGCTCAGTTTCAAAAGTAACAAAATAGCAATCTTATGCAGCAGTTTAACACAAATATTCAAATGAAATGATGACAAAATGACAAATTATAGGAACTTAGATGAAATGATTATAAACAGAAATAAATAGCATAGTAATGAAAAAATATATATAAAAATTAAGGAATAAATATTGAAAAAATAATAAATAAACAAATTATGAAATATGAGCCTACGGTAGGAAACATTTAACAATGTCTAGAAACATGTAACAACACATTAAATACAAATTAATTCACAAAGTCACTGTGATGGAACTGTGTTCCAAGTCACCAAATGTGGGCTGGCGTGGAACTGGTTAATTAGATGAGATCTCCCTCAAACATGGAGGAATTATAACAAAACAATCACAACTGTGTACTGGTTGAACTCATCGAACTTATGGATTAGATGACTCCCCTAGACATTATGGGACTTCTTGAAGCACTCAATGTGCATTGGCCTGGCACACTTCTCACAGGAATATGTTGTACGACTGTCACAGACACGACATCTGACAAACCTATTTCCTGCACAACAAAAGAAATACTTAGACTGTTATTTATCTCTTACATAGCACAACACAGAACACAGAACACTCCCTGTGTTATACCACCGGTCACAATTGTGACCATCTTCAATTATCAGCAGTTTGACAACAGAAAAAAACTATGTAATAATATCATTTTAATATGTATGTATAGATAACCCTTTCATGATGATGCATGCAAAAGATGTATTGGCTATTTAAAAATGAACTTAGAAAACTTACCTGTCGTTTCTGAGCTTTGACATTATCCTTCGATTCAGATGGCAGTACTAGGAAATGAGTGTCTATGGTCACATGGCCAAACTACCCAATCATGTTAGACCTGCCCTGAACTCATTTAGACATCCTAAATTTTCATTATATATGAACATGTGCTTTATAATAAGAGTTGCTTTTTAATACTACAGAAAAATATGCAAGCAAAAATTGTGGTCACAATTGTGAGTCCCTGGCCAAATCTGTGATTAAAACTATTTCTTCCATGTTCGGTGATTTAGAGTTTAGTCTATGGCATCACCTCAACTGAAGTGAAATTTTCAGTACATAGGTCAAAGACGAAAAAGGGTTTAACCAAAAAGCACTGAGTGACAATATAACATTAATTCAACCATATTTTGACATTGCATTCTTCAAAAACTTTTTTGAAACCTGAAAAATAGACACTTTACTTGCATTTAAAAAGCTTTCTATGAACTTTTTTTTTTGATGCAGACATCTTAATGTCTTTGACTGTGACATGCACTAGTTTGATCCAGCTAGAAAATCTTTAGCACTTTTTTTACTGGACTTGAAAAGATGCTGAAGAAGCGAACATGTTTGTGGCCTTGAATTGTTGGACTTGTAGATGGTTGGTGGGTCACCCAGTTCATTTGAAGCCCAGCTGAAAGAACACATGTTGCTGAAAGCGTCTCTTTACAAGGTCAACGCACCCTGCAAGAGAGGTGAAGTGTTTCTCCTCCAGCACTAACCAAGATGCACTTCAGAGTCGGGGAGACAACTAAATGCCATTTAGCATTTTGATCAGGCTCGT
>JAUMHP010000057.1:3454560-3465629 GCA_032361065.1 Enteromius trimaculatus
CATGGACATCTTGGATGACATGGGGGTGAGTAATATATCAGCAAAAGTTTTTTCAAAAGTGAACTTCTCCTTTAACTCTGGAACAATAAAGCCTGAATCGGTATATCACTACTAGTGATTTTGCGCTGTGTGTAAACGCTTTAAACGTGTAAACAGTTCTTCTACCTCTCTCTTTCTGCAGACGAGCGTGAAGGAAGGGCTGCTTCTGAAACAGACGAGCTCGTTCCAGCGCTGGAAAAAGCGTTATTTCAAATTGCGGGGACGGACGCTCTACTATGCCAAGGATGCCAAGGTGAGTTATTCTTTCATTATATCCTGATTCTACACCCTCACTACACTGTAAAAAATTTGCTTGCTGCCTTAAAAAAAATTGCACTTGTTAATTTTATTAAATTACTGATAAAGAAACTCCAGTTGTGTTCAAAAACTTTTTATATAAAAATGCTAACATTTTTTACAGTGTAAAGTAAGCCCCCTACAATAAGCCCCCTGTAAGCCCTACAGACTGAACTAAGGTAAGGGGGTAAAAAAACCTGCTTGACCATGGTTCCTCCCAGGACCCTGAGTTACTGGGCATGCCTGTGCTGAGAGGGGCTGCACATGGGCACCTGCATAGCACCTTCTGCCATGCCTTTAACATCACTGTGTGTGTGTGTGTGGTTGCACTACGGCAGGCGGGTGGTGTTTTGGCCCGCTGGCAGTATCGGGTCTCTCGTAGCCGTGTGTGTTGGAGAGTGCTTTCCGTCTGCTGGACCGGTGCCCGCCGTCCGCCGCCCGCTCTTGGTGCCAGTGGATCGGAGGAAGGCTTGGTGGCGATTCGGGTCAGCAACAGCAGCGGCCCACTCTTTAACTCTCTAGCCTTCATCAATGACATTGCTGACCGCCCATCACCCTGCTGGCATTGTTCGGGATGCCCGTTCTCCTCATTGGACAGCCGAAGTGGCATCACATCATATCTGCGTCTGCTTGTGTGTTTAAACATCAGAAGAGGAGGTCCCAGAGACGTGCCTTGTATGTCATTGTCCATGTCTCAGGGGAGATGTTTCACCCGCGAGTGTGTTCGCCTCCATTCGTATGTTCTCTGCCCATCGTATAGTTAATACGGATGGCATTCAGGCATTGGGTCTGATCTGAATCAGGAGATGAAGAGTGGATTTAGTCTTTAAAAAAAGTCGGCAGTTCATAGCTATGCAGCTGCTGTGATGCAAGCTAGCACTTCCTGCATAGCTCCTGAATGACATGGAGTGGCACGAACGCATGGCGGCAGAGAGCTGGGAGTTACAGACCTCACAGGCAGAAACGAGGTGGTGAAGGGGTTTTGTTTGCATTTGGCATGGTACCCGGGTTTGTGACAGACTCATACTGCACACCAGCCAAGCCTACACATCATAAATAGGATGTCACGCTGTTTACACTGCCTGAGTATACAACCATCATTTACTCAAATATCTGCCAATCGACACCCAAAACACCGGGCCTTCACTCATCGAAACTGAAACTTGATAGAAAGGTCTTAGGAAGCCTGGAAATACTTATTTTATCCTATAAATGCATATCTCTTTTTGAAGATCATACGTGAATGTGATTATACACAGGGCTGGGTGGTATGATATATTGGGCTCCTTTTTATTTTAGCCAGACAAAAAATAGTTTCAATAAAATGAGATAAATTGATTAATAAATTCAGAAGCATGCAGGACAAAAACGTTAAAAAGTAATATGATACGATACCTTCATGACTAAGTGAAAGTCAATATCCAATAAATTAATATGTTTTATTACATAGTTTAAAATGCTGTACAAGTTCTCTAAAAAGTAATAATACTGAATTAATATGTTATATATATATTTATATGTATAGAGCCCGACCGATTTATCGGCAGATACTAGGCATTTTCCAAACTATCGGTATGAGCATTTATAATGGCCGATAAATGAATATTTCAAAAATAAAATAAAAATGGTCGAAAACACCCTTACTTATAACGTTGATTTGGTTGTTGTTGTGTTTTTGTTCAAAGGACTTTAAAGTTTCATATATAAAGTTTCTATTTTTATACATTTTATTTATCAGAACTTTAATATATTTTGATGTTCCTCTGTTCCGTTGTGACAATAATATTTTAGTGAATACTCAACTACACATAACTATTCTTGTACTAAAACCTGCCTCTGCTGGACTGGAGCTGTTGAGGATTGACTGATTCAGTACACTACCTCATATACTGTTAGCTATTCATATTTCACTGTTGTTGTTATTTATCAGAACTTAACAGAATTTGTCTCCAGTCCTATTCAAAGTTATATTTATGAAGTCTTTTAAAAATGGAAACTTTGATTTGGTTGTTGTTTTTGTTCAAAGGACTTTACGTTTCATATCTTACGTTTATATTTCTATAAATTTTATTTATCAGGACTTTAATCTTTAATATATTTTGATGTTCCTCTGTTCTGTTGTGACAATAAAAGGAAGAAAGTTTATTTTTAAAATGCATTATTATATTATGTTAGTTAAAACTCCTAAAATAACTACAAATAACTAACGTTAGGGAAATCTGTTAATGTTTTGTTGCTTGTTTCTGAAATTGAAAAAAATAAATAAATAAAAATATCGGCCGATATATCGGAATGTCGGATTTTAAAAACAACAACTATTTGAATCGGTATCGGCCTTCGAAATCCTTTACTGGTCAGGCTCTATTTATTTACTGTGTTTCTGAATTTAATAATAATAAAAAACTGGTAACACTTTAGAAAAAGGTGTCATTTGTTAAGATTAGGTAATGTATCAACTAACGGACAATGATCAGCATGTATATTACAGTATTTATCAATCTAAAGTTTTTGCCACTAGAAGTTGCATTTTCAAAACAATAACAGAGGTGAAGTTCAGTGACGCATTGACGGAGCGTTGAACGTTGATACCGTTTTCACAAATTACGTTCTCGGATGAAAAGCTAATTTATATCTGTTTAATCACCCAAACACCTGCACAGGACTATTATTTGCACAATGAATAATGAATAATATATATTTGATCGTTGTTAGTTCATGTTAGTTCACGGTGCATTAACTCATTTTAACAATAATTTTTAATAATGCATTAGTAAACATTGAAATTAACATGAACTAATATTAATACATGCTGTAGAAGTATTGTTCTTAATTTGTCAACTAATGTAATTAGCTAATGAAGTAAAGTGTTACCAAAAAACTTTACCTTGAAGATTATGTACACTTACAGTTAACTATAAAATCAAATGTGACAGTATATTGTTATAAATGTCAGTTATAAAAATCAGTTTTTAATAGGAAATGAATACATTGATTTAGCAAGGCTGCATTAAATTGATAAAGTGACTGTGACTAAAACGTTTATAACATTACAAGTAATTTATATATCCAAAAACTTTAAATAAATAAATAAACTTTCTGTTCATCAAGTATTCCTGTGAAAATGCATTACTCATATTAGAAAATGTTTCTAATATTAAGCAGCACAGCTGTTGAATGTCAATGCTGATAATAAACAAATGTTTTCGAACACCAAATTATAATATTAGAATGATTTGTTGCTTTTACAGCAAAGGAATTAATTACATTGCAAACTCTATAACAGTAAAAAACACGTTCTTTTATATTGTAATATTATATCACTATTGTTATTATATATTTTTTTTATCAAATTCATGTAGCTTTGTTAAAAGTAAGACTTCTTTTTACTTGATTAGTTGATTAAAAATTTTTTTTGAGTGGTTTAAATATTTCTAAATATTTATAAGCACCTATTTTATGGTATATTTATTCTGAATTAAATTTTTAATAAGCTCTCTCATTTGTTGTTGACCCGTTGACTGTTTTAAATCTCTTTTGCAGCAATTGCAGTCAAAAGTGTGAGTGTTTTTTTTTTTTCTTCTTCAGTTTTTAATCTGAATAATCATTGGGTTTGCATCCATCAAAGAAAAGAATAATCAAATGAGAAGAAGTGCCTTTATTATCTAAAAACATTAAACCAAATAAAATACATTTCCATAATGATATACACCATTTCCGTCGCATAAACGACTCATAATAATATAATATGTAATAATACGTTTGCTCGTACTCCCCAGCCCTAATTATCACTGCAGAAAATGACATTGTTACATCCTTGACAAATGTTTAGTCAACAGTAGTTTCTGAGATCCTGGCTCGCACTGAAGGTAGTGTGTGGCGTTATTATTATCTCAGGCCTTCAGTTCCTGCTCTCTGCGCTCATGGAGGAGGTCATAACACACCCAGCTGTCTGCAATCCATCTTGAACTCATATAGCACACACGCATGCTAGTGCATAGGATAAGCAGTAGCTCAATAAGCTCATTTCCGTGTCATTTCAGCAGAACGGTATTCAGCATCAGTGTGCATAAGAGCTCTGTTTATGAGCGTAAGCTGAATCCGTTGCGTTACTGTGATGTTTACTGTTCTTCTGCTGTTTCTCCTCCACAGTCTCTTATTTTCGACGAGGTGGATCTTTCAGATGCCAGTGTTGCCGAATCAAGCACAAAGAATGTCAACAACAGTTTCACGGTAAGCGTCCATTTCCATGCTTCATGTCAACATGGGTGGATATCCACAATAAATTACAAATAGACAGCACATTAGATGTGTAAATTTTGACTATTAGTCGGTGAAGTGTGTCATTTTTGCGCCGGTGCTGATGTGGCTTGACGCAGTGTTACATGCTGTTTGTCCGTTCACTGATAACATTACTTGCCCCCTAGTAAATATAACTATTTAGATTATTTTAATACCGGATCCTATAATTCTTAACTGAAAGCTGAGATTTGACTGATCATGTCAATAGAGTAATGACTGACAAGATGATGGTGGAGCATTTAATGTCCAAGCAAACCGTAAAAGTTTTCGTTTAAATAATATATATGTGTACTGTGTATATTTATTATGCAGATATAAACACATTTTTTTTATATTTACATGCATATATTTATATTCATATAATTTATATTATATATAAATATATTTAATAAATAAACAACATTTTTGATAAATATATGCATGCGTGTGTGTTTATGTATAAATAATAAACATACACAACACACATACATATATTATGTAAACAAAACTTTTATTTTTAATGTGATTAATCGTGATTAATTGTTTGACAGCACTAATTATATTGTATTGCATTATATTAATTTAATATTATATTATTTTCAGATATATCGTTATATATATCTGCCATCCTTAACATTTCAGAACAGACAAATATTGTAAATTGTATATCCAAATCTCTTTACCATGGACTGCGATGGCATGAGTTATTAACATTATAAATCTAGAAAAACATTGTTTATTTTAAAAATAAGAAGTGTTTTACTATATTAATTATTAAAAAATTAGATTAATTAATTTATTAATTACTATATTAAATTACAAAAAAGAAACATTACTGCTGCACGAAAAAAAAGGATGTTTCTAATACAACATCGTCTTTCTTTTTTGAAAACATGATTGTGAATTTTTCCAAAAACAAAAAGAAGAGCTTGTCAGGATACTTCAGTTGCTATTGGAGCAAATACTGTTGGAATACACAGAAATACTTCAGTTTACCATAATAGACTTACAATGACTTAGACTTCAGAGAACCCGGAAAAGTCCATTATTAGAAAATCATTGAAAGTTACTTATTTCCTGTACTGTGAAATATGCAAATGTTAGCAAGCGAGTAAACAAGTGTCGTCAGCGGAGATCAAACGGGTTGAGGAGCAGCGACTGTGGTCGTGTCCTTCTAAAAACTGCAGGCCGGCTCCCCAGGCACGGCTATAAAAAGAAATAACGGAGGACCAAGAAAGCTCAGAGGAGAGCGAGGGGTTATTCTTAGCAGCAGAGATGTTAGTGCTCCACTGAGCATGTTTTGGATGATTTGATCGCTGGCATATTGTTTAACAGTGGGCCGCGTGTGTAACGCACATGCTCTGAGGTAGCTGCTACGCTCCGCCCGCTCTAACAAACGCTTTTTCCCCTCAGAAAAAAGAAACCACCCACTGCCAAGAAAAACAACAGATGCTCATTATACCCATAAATTATTGAGAGGCCCATGTAGATGCTATTTTTAGAAATAAAGTGTGTGTTCTTTTTCTTCAGAACAAGCGTGGCGATCTGCAGATTTCAGAAATACCAAACCCACTCTAAACCCATTTAAAAACATCGTTTTTTGTGATTCCGCTGACACTGCCGTGCAGAAATAACACCCTTCTCTTTGAGGGAGTTTGCTCTGTGGTAGTTAATGGTCCTCCTGAGGCTCTTGAAGGTTTGCCCGCAGGAGAATGATATTGCTCTATTATGTCCCTGGAGACTTAATTGAGTTGTCTCACAGTAGCAATAGATAAAGCGTCATCTAGAATTCTGTAGTCACATATTGATATAAAGCAATGAAGCTTAATTATTTTATTGATATGTTGTAATTAAAATGGATTCGAAATTTTTCCTTTGGATTTCCTTTGAAACCATTTTCACGCTAGTAAATCAGCTAGTAAATTTCACAATTAATTGAACTCAAAAAGTTGAAAGCCTGAAACAATATTTTCTTTGTAAGAGTGGAATTTTGTTCTTTTCTAAAAAAAATTCCACTAAAATTTATAACAAAATTTTTGTTTTTGTGTAGTTTAAATGGTCCTGCTAGTGTGAACATTTTTATATTAATTTAATTTTACATATTTTGTTTAATTTAGTCTATTTATTTTTAGTAGTCTTTAAAATTATTGAGATATCCCTAATTCTTAAAAATAATAATACAATAATAAAAATAAAAATAGTCTTTTATAAACTTCTAGATGTAATTATGTTTATCACACTATATTATATTATATTATATTAATATTATATTATTTTATATTAAGTGTTCAGACGCCAAAAGCCTCTAAAAGCCATCTTGCTCAGAAATAGATAATGATACTGAGTGAATGCTCTCCACACGTTGCAAATATTTATTAAGTATTTTCACTTTAAATTTACTAAATCCCACTCAACCTGTCCGGAGGCACCGGTACTTACACAGAAACCTATACATAATAGCCAAAAGAAATTATACATTTTAAAGAAAAACTTCAGACGTACTTAGAGGCTTTTGCATCTGAACTTTTCATATATTCTTGATTTTCATTAGAAGAAATAAAACAGTTGCAAATAAAATAGTTAGTGACAAAGAAAGGGTGTAATATATGAAATGAATATGGACAGCATAGCTTGGGTCATTTGTTACTGGAATGACATGATGAAAAATGTTGATATTGCTCATATTGAAGACTTTTGATTGCAGATTTCTAGTACAGCATCTTGAGCACAAATCTGAGTTTGTGGCATTATTGAGAGATGACTGGGTTTATCCCCCAGAGAATAACCTGAAAAGCAGTAGACACGAGCTAAAGTGTCCATTTGCGCTTCATCTCATCGCACTTGATAGGAGAAAGTATCGAGACAAAATGGATTTGCCTTGCGATTTTTCTTTTCTACAGCAGGCATTTTCTTTTCATACTGCGCAGCCACTTCAGGCTCCATTTTTTGCTGTATTTTTCTCAGTGTAGGAACCTACTGCTTTGTAGTCGTGCTGGTTTTTTTTTCTTCTGTTGCTAAAAATAGCTCACAGCACTGTGCATTTCTGAGAGAGAGAGAGAGAGATCTGTCTGCGGAACAAAAGGAAATCCTCAGAGTGATGTCACTCACAAACACCTCCCGGTGAAGGGCTGCAGTCAGAAGCAGAGGGGGAGTGAAAGTACAGCGATGATGGGAAGAGGTGAGTGCTAGCCAGCTCTCCTCAGCGACTCGCTTCTGCTCGACTTGGCCAGCCGTCTGCAGGGAGCTGTAATGGAGAACAGGGTTCAGCCTAAACACACGCGGTGTCTTAAAACGCCTACTTAGCATGCAGGAATTGTTCTTTATTGGACCATTTGCCCTCGTGTGTTTGGCCATGTGGAAGCAGTCCGTGTGGCGGTGCATGTGACATTGCATGTGTCTCCGGTGGGCTGTTCCTTGAGCGGCGGAGGCTTCTGCAGCGGTTGGGGAGGGCAAGAGAGACCCAGAGAAGCCAGCCTTAACACACACTCACAGGCATCAGCTCACGACTACAGAAGAGCGGATCGCTGGTGAGTGCACTGCACACACACATGGCATATGCATGAATACTGTGTCGCTTGACATCTGGGTTCTGCTCCCTGCTGGAATGGAAACTTGTCTGTAGATCCTGGTTGAGCTCTCTGCTGGTTTTCTGAGCGTGTGAGAGGACAGCCTGGACGCTGCACCTTGAGGTACACGTGAGCGAGGCAAGTGCTTTTCACCGCCAGCTCTCCAGAACCAGATTCTATTATCCTCAATTGGCACCGGCGAGAGCTTTTAAGGGGCTGCATGCAAATGGATTTGCCATTTTGTATTTATGCTGCTAAGTTTTAATGGCGCAGACTAATGCGTCTCGTATCGCTGAGATGGTACGGAATCGGGAGAGACTTAGAACAGCTTCAGTCAGGGTCTAGTTAATGTCATTTTCTGCATGTTTGCAATCTGCGTACTTGACATGAAAAGGGGAAGTCTGTGTCTTAGGTTCAACTTTTTTCCTTCACTAAAAACAAAAATGATGTCGGATTTCCCTTTTTTTCCCACTATAGTAAATTAGCAGGTAAATTTCACAAATAATTAAACCTGAACTAAAAAGACTAAAATTATATATGTTTTCGGTGCACATGTTAATTTAATTTCTAGACTTGTTCATTTAGTCTATATTAGTTATTCAATGTGGTCTTAAACATTCTAAAGACATGCCTAATAATTGAAATAGTGTAAAGGGAATTCGTTTGTTATACCGTAGTACATTAAGCTGTTTTAAAAGTAGTAAGCAGAATACGCTGTCGGGATCATTTTGACCGTCCTTCGTGACGTTCTGACTAATGTAGCTTATTTAATGATGAAGTCAGGTACGGCACACCAGATCAATACAGGAACAATGATAATGAAATCTACATGATAAAAGCAGATTGATATTGAATATGCTATTATTAAATGACTTTGTTGATATGCCCCTAATGATGTTTCGCTGAACAAAATAGGCCTAACATGTCTGAGATTAAAGTCCATAAATAGAGCGAGCTAGATCTAATGAAATAATAATCAATTTTGTCCAGAGGGAATCTGCCGGCTCAGTAATGTGAATGTAATGTAGACTTGAAGGGGTACGTAGAGGGAGTGCTTTAATTAAATGCAGTATCTCTTTCCTGTGGTATGAAAACACTGTGTGCCAGTGTAAACTGACAGAGATAATGGATTCTGTATTGGCTGTAGTTAACCTTGATGGAGCAGGTGCTTCTTACATGCAACAGTGACCGGACAGCGAAATATTACCGTTTCATTATTTATGGTACAGTAGGTTACCTTAGCTGACAATTAGTGCTGTCAAACGATTAATAGAGATCAATCGCATCCAAAATAGATGTAAAATTATTTATGTATATATACTGTGTATATTTTTCACATAAGGATATATCTTAAAAATATATCCACGTGTATATACATTTATGTTCTTAAATGATATATACATTTTTCTACATTTATATAAACATGATATATTTTTCTTAAAGATATACATGCATGTGTTTGTATTTTTATTTACATAATAAATAAACAGTGTACACACACATATGTAAAAATAACAATTATTTTGGATGCTATTAATCACGAATAATCATTGGCCTGCATTACTGCCGATACTGTACATACACCAAAGATAAAGAAGCGTTTTATGCTCCCCAAGTTACAACACAACTGTAATATTTAGAAAATATATATATAATTTAATATTAAGGACTGTTAAAATGTCATTTATTCCTGATTTTTTTGCATTATTGCTCTAGTCTTCAGTTTCACATGATGCCTCAAAAACATATTCAAAACATATTCATGCTCAAGAAACATTTCTTATTATTATCAATGTTGAAAACAGTTCTGCTGTATTATTTTTAATGGAAAACATGATGATGAATAAAAAAAGTTTAAAAGTATAGCATTCGTTCGAAATGCTGCTGCTGCTGCTGCTGCAAAAAAAAAAAACGTATTGAGGATTTTTGGAGGATTATTATTTAGAAATGATTGTAAAATTGTGATATTTAGTCTTATATCCCTCTCCTTTAAAATTTTTGCTGTAACCTAATGTCGTGCTCTAGTATTTAAATAATATATTCACGTTGCCTAAAATATTGAAAAGCATTAGACATGATAATAAATGAATGAATAATAATGTATGATTCCTTTACTTGAGGACTAGGTTTGTGGTTTTGCAATTATTTTATTGCACCAAGAGCAATTAGCAGACATTGATATCTCTCAGATCATGATGAGCTTCAAATGCAGTGCTGTTTTTTCCCAGAGCTTCAATGAAGGTTTAATCCATCGACTCTAGAATGCTCCATAGTGTCATTGATTAGGTCAGTGTTAAATAAAGCAGCATTGGTCTCACACAGATGCTCTCTTAGAAGTCTCAGCGTCTCTGCTGCGGTGACTGCCCTTTCCTGAGTATTAAACTGGAACGGCTTCACTTTCTCCAGACAACAATCAGCTCCCTCAGTCAATGGGGACTATCTCATCAGACTGAGAGCCTTTCTCTACCTCACTGCCGCTTCCTTTTAAAGTGCCACTTCTTTGACCAGTTTCTACCAAAATGGTGCCGGTTCTCCATTTGGTGTTTTTGCTGGTTCTTCGACATGCATTTCCATTAACTGACAGTTACTGCATTACTTGGTTGCAAACCTAAACGAACAGTCGAATAAAAATTCACTGGAAACTCCATGCAATCAGGCTTGCTTGTTCCAGGTTGGTTTCTGATTCCTGATCTCAAACTGGCGTGTTTCAGTGGTGTTTATGATCAAATCACATGATCAAAAACATGCAGTTGGACAGCACAGAACATTGAAGCATAAGCATCATATATTAATTATAATACTATGTATTTAAAAAAATGCATATATATTGCTATATTATTAAGAAAACAATGAAGAAAAAGTAATAATAGTAAAAAAAAAAACACTAAA
>JAUMHP010000057.1:3484696-3499010 GCA_032361065.1 Enteromius trimaculatus
GATAATGTTCAGTGCTTTGCTACAATCTGTATTGTTAAAAGCGCTATATAAATAAAAGTGACTTGACTTGACTTATTGAATATGCATTTGTAGGAGTTTCCCTTTCAGATGGAGAATTTATGGGAGGAGAGTATTAAAATTAATCACACAACAATATTGTTTATTCGCCACTATGCTAATTTGTGCTGCACTTGGTATATTGCTCTGGTGGTGTGTCTGTGTACTCAATCATGTAGTGTTTTAAGGTTATTTTGTCATTAATAATTGAAGTCTGAAAGCCCCTCCCACTTTTTTTGATGAGTACATCATCCGGGTGTTCAAAGTGTCTTTTTTTTCTTGTGAAATTTCACCAAATGTTTTTTAAAGGAATAGTTCACTCAAAAATGAAAATTAGCTCATAATTTACCAACCTCTAAGCCATCCTATGTGTACATGACTTTCTTTTTTTCAGATGAACACAAGTCTGAGTTTTTACTAAATGTATCAAATGCTGGTGGATAGTGCCCATCATTTTGAAGCTCCATAAATCGTATATATCTGCCAACTAACTTATACGACTCTCTTGTGAATGCGCATGCAAATTGAAGCCCGGAGGCATACAGGTTAGTTTTACGGAGAATATATATCCAATTTATGGAGCTTAAAAATAATCCACTATCCACCAACATTTCCAGGTTTGGAAGAGCCAGGATACATTAAAAAAAATAAAAAATTTAGACTATGTTTGTCTGAAAGAAGAAAGTTATATACACCTAGGATGGCTTGGGGGTGAGTAAATCATGGGCTAATTTTCATTTTGGGGCAAACTATTCCTTTAAGTCCCAACAGAAAATGTTGGCTTGATGTGTATCCGTGGCTTTAGTTACAGATATCTGCTTATGAGGATTCGGTGGCGGCTCATCTCACGAAGATCCTGAACTCAGATCAGCACTCAGTGGTCATATCTTCATCAAAGTGAGTCCTCTCACACCAGACAGTTCATATTCCACCGCTAACTAACAGGAAAGGCCATTAAGACAATCTCCTCTGGTCTCCTGCAGGGTGTTGTGTGAGACGGTGAAGGAATTTGTGGCCAAGGTTGGGAAGTGTTACGAGAGAAGCAGTGATAGCACGGAGGAAGCTGATGCACTCGGCCTCAAAGTGAGTCTGTGGTGACAGCCCTTCAGTCGTCACTCAATATGTGCAGAACTCATCAGCCTTTCGCTTTCTCTCCGTCTGCAGTGTACGATTCTGAACGAGAAGCTGGACTCCCTCCTGCGGACGCTCAATTCTGAGGCGCAGGCCATGACGCCCTCGGCCCTCACCACGCCGCCCATCGTGGAGGAGGAGGTGGAGGAGGAGGAACTGGAGGAAGAGGAGGATCTGAGCGAGGAGTCTTTGACAGAGCTGAAAGAGAACGAGACTGAGAAAGGGTCTGTTCATAAGCTCTTCAGACCCCGTGAGCAGCTTGTGCTGAGAGCCAACAGCCTGAAGAAAGCACTCAGACAGATCATCGAGCAGGCTGAGAGAAGTACGATTGGGTCTTTTGATAGATATACATATATATATATATATATATATATATATATATGTATAAGTAAAACAGAATGCTTACAGAATACTGCTCTGCATACAAGTGTCCCTTAAAGGACTAATTACATGACTTGCATTGATTATATTGAAATGGATTAGCCACATGAGACCTGAGAGTCCTTCAGGGATTTCTATTTTTTTAAGTGGTGGATCAACACTTATCAATAATTCAATAGGTTTTAGTAATGCTTTGTAATACTCCGTTTCTAGGCTTTAATACAAATTATTATTTAAATATGACATAATAAAATCTAAATGTGATATAATAAAATGTATATAATAATTATGTGTACAGTACATATATTTGTGATAACACTACAATGTTAAAAATAAATTCTAAATGCTTTAAAAGTTAATTATTAAATATTTTGTTTTTACAAGATGCAGCACAATTTAATGTAAAACATGGTTAAATATTAGCTACATTTTATATACTGTAATAAAGTCATTGGTTATTTAAATACAAAATGTTTTATAAATATTATATAAGTAAAAACAATAACAACATTTTGATGTATAGTTAAAAAATTTTAAATATCTAATATCCCAAAATATAATCTCTAAATACTATAAACATGGATAATAAAGTATTTTAGCTTTAAAATATGCACTTTTAAATGTAAAATGCAGTAATTTACCTAAATATTATTTAATATATATAAATATATATAGATACACACACATATGCAGTATATATAATATGGTTTTGTTTATTTAAATATGAAGTATTATCTAAATATGATATACAGTAATACAAATAAATATGAATCAGTTTTGTGTGCACATATATATATATATATATAGGTAGATACACACACATATACATAAAACAAAATGGAATTGAAAAATGGACAAAGGAATTGAATATTTTATATTTAACTTTAAACTTGGAATATTTTAATGTTAGAAATAGGCTTTGTTTGGCACATATTTAAGTTTATTTTATAGTTATTTTTATAGCAAGTGTTATTGGACCATGTTCATTGTTCATTTTATATATATATATATATATAGTGATATAGAATAATAAACAGCAACTTTTACCTTAGTACATATTTAACAAAATAAGTAGTAATAATAATAGAGAATGTCACATTGGGATGTTCAAGAGTTTTAAATTGATTCATGACAAAAAGTGATACAAATAAGTAAACTAAGTTTAGTTGAGTGGAGCAGATCTGTGAAATGATGCAAGAGCTATTGATATCAGTCAATACAAGTTCTTTCAGGGCAGTTCTCAAGACAAGGAAGGATTGCTAAACTAGTCTGACGACATCATCTTTGGGAAACTTCAACAAAAAGCACGTTGAAAAATTGCAATGCTCGCAATTTTATACTTCTGTCAAAAACATGACAATAAATATATAAATAAAATATCGCCCAGCCCTGTCTAATTCTGTTCCACATGAAGAAGAGCATGAGTGAGCAGGTTTATCGTAATGTCTGTGTTGTAGTGGTGGACGAGCAGAACGCTCACACCGAGGAGCAGGAGCTGCAGTCTCCCACAGACTTCAGGAAGGACAGCGAGGACGAGAACAGAGACAACGAGAAGGACGAGGACACTAAAGAACTGGAAGCCTTGCCATGTGAGTTCACGCTTCTATCTCAGACATGCTGTCGCTGTCGCTGTTTCCTACGAGACACAAAGTCTTCTTGCTGATCGGCCCTAAAGAGCTGAATCCTCCTCCAGTGGGCTGCATTCACGTGCCAGGATGTTTTTTGTCTCATAGGACCTGTTTGTGCACGGAAGGATTTTGTTCTTTACAAAGACTGGAATGCACCGTATGCAGAATTTCTGTATGCTTGAAATACCCATATGATTTATTACAGTTGCCAACATGACAGTTGTACAGTAAGGGAGAGCTCTGAACTCGGCACTTCTTTACCACAATGCAATGCACACGACTTCAGCGCGACAAAGAAACTGAAAGCAATGTTAGACACTTTTTTTTTGCTTCACTATTTAATCAGATTGCCAAAAGCTAGATTTTTAAAACTAAATTTAATTCGAAATATAAAATAACTGATTCATTTGCAATATAATATGATAACCGGACCCCACTTACAGGTATGTGCAATATCTTGAGATTATGTGACTAAACATCCATAGTGGAAAAGTGCCTACTAACGTGCAAAAGACAGGATGCAGTATATACTGTACATCGTTCAGTATGTCAGTTTTACATTCTGAAACTAACTGTGCATTTTTAGAATATTATGCATATTATGATTTAAGAGACAGCTATTCTTTATTTAGGATGAACTGAGGTTCAGCCCTTGGTTTGGAGCTGAAGCATCTGAATGTGTTTGTGGCTGAAAGGGTTAGTGCTGCCCTCTAGTGACAACTTCATTATAATAGAAATTATTGCGATTCGTTTAAAACAAATTAACAGCAGCATAAAATGTTGTTGTTGTTTTTTATTTATGTATTATTATTTTATTTATTTATTTATTTTACATGTTACTTTTAGTTAAAAAAAAAACAGAAACTTTATTATAGTTTTTATTTTTTACACACACATTGCTTTTAGTTCAAAAATTCACCACCTTGTTATCACAAATGTTATCATTATTAATTTGAATACTAAAAATTCAGCAACATTATCATCATTATTATCATGATAAATAAGAATTACTCTTAGTTGCTGTACATATTAGTCTTAGTTTAAAAAACAGAAACATTAGTAGTAGTAGTAGTTGTAGTGTGTTTATTATTATTATTATTCCGTATTTTTTTCACCGACCTAAATTATTCATATTATTCGTTTTTTATAATACAAATGCTGCAACATTAATTATAATAATAATAATAATTACAAATTATAAATTATTATTACTGTTTATTTATAATATTATATGGGCTTATTTCTATTAATAATCTTTGAAAAGGCCTTTACTCTTATAATTATAGTTGATTTTATGAAGCCAGACTGTTCTAACTGGGGAGACAAGCTTTTGTTTTGCAAAATTGCGCAATAACACAATCTTTTTCCTTCAGAAGGTCAGGGATTTCCTTACGCTTACAGAATGTAAGTGTTTATGGCTGCAAATATATTTGTAGGTGTCCCAGAGGGTCCCTGTGCTATATTTCTGTCTATAGAGAACATATCTTTGTTTGCTGGACAGTGGTACTTCCTGTTTACACAGTGTCCAGCAGGGCATGAAACACTGGCTTTATTCCCTTTAGTTGGTTCAGTCTCTCAGGCCTCCTCCGTCTCAAAGCTGTTAAGTGCTCTTGATGTGTTTTGGTTTGTTTATGTGGGCTGCGTTCTGCTGAATTTCTCTTTTACAGCAGATTTTTCACTTCTTGTTGAGAGCCAGTGACCACAGTGCACGGGTTAGTGTTACGTGCTGGAAAAACTGAGCATTTAGAAAACAAACCAGCATTAGATTTTGCTGTGTAATGGGCACTTGGGCACATATTGCTGTGATGAATGAGTGTGCTGTACACGTGAGCTGATGTTTTGTTCTGTGTTTTTGCAGTGGCTAAGTCGCCGTGTTCGCCGTCAGAGAGGCGTGTGAGTCGCAGCACACAGTCCTGTGGCTCCTTCTCCATCACTCCCTTCACCACGAGCAAGGAGAACCTGCCCGTTCTCAACACTCGCATCATCTGTCCCGGTACCACATCTTTACCCACCGAGAAACATACAAAAGTGCAATTTCTGTCATGGTTTATTCACTCTCATGCTAAGTTTTTCCACTGGACACAAAAGGAGATGTTAGGGAAAATGTCTGAGCTGCTCTTTTATGCGTAGTGCAAATGAACAGTGACCCGTGGCTGCTTTTAAAAAGACCATTACCAGTTCATAAATGTACTCCAGAAGTCTACAGAATGCTTGTAAAAAAGAATTGTATTGAATGTGCACTTCAGGTTGTGTGCGTCAAATCTTAAGATCCATGTTTTTATTGTACATTATAACATATTAATTACGTAAAAGCACAATAAAGTTCATGAGACTTAAGTACTGTACACTTTTAAAAAAGTGCGTTTTGCAATAATATCAGTTAAAAGTACTAATCCCAAAAGCACATAGAAATGATATGAAAATGCCTCTATTATGTATTTTTGATGCAGTGTGTAACACAGCTCTAAGTGTTTTAAATCTGAAAGTGCACCATGCATAAGTCATCGTCTCTCAAAAGAAAGAGTTGACTCTGAATCATTAAAACAAGTCATTTTTAAAACGACTCCCAAGCTGTTTCATGTTGACATAAACATGATACATTAGCATATGGCCCGCCAGCTTGATGGTCTTTTGTTGGTCTGAATGAAAATGCAAATTCAGTCTTCACCACTAGGTGTCACTTTTGGAGCAGAAAAATAGCGGTTTTCCCGGTAACGCTCTTAACAAGATGAGTTATCAATAATAGACTTTTCATTAAAATCTAATTTTCTTTTCAGGTCTGCGGGCAGGTCTAGCTGCCTCTATAGCTGGAAGCTCTATAATCAGTAAGATGCTGCTTGCTAACATTGATCCCTTTGGTGCAACACCCTTCATTGATCCTGACCTGGACTCACTGTAAGAGCTTTGGTTTCCTTTTTCTCGCTTATCTTAAATGTATTCGTAAAACTTAACACAAGTAATTTCTTTTACAGAGAAGGCTATTTGGAGAAGTGTGTGATGAATAACTACTTTGGGATTGGGTTAGATGCAAAGATCTCACTGGAGTTCAACAACAAGCGAGAGGAGCACCCAGAGAAATGCAGGTAGTTCAGGATATTAGTATAGTCTTGTTACATGTACTGCATTTACTAAAACACCACTGACTAGGACTGAATGCTTGACTAATATTTCTTTGACTGTCCAGAAGTCGCACTAAAAACATGATGTGGTATGGAGTACTGGGGACCAAAGAGCTTCTGCAGCGGACCTACAAGAACTTGGAGCAGAAAGTTCAGTTGGAGGTAATATATATATATATTCGGTAACACTTCAGAATAGGGGTCAGAATAATGCATTAGTTAAGCATTAATTAATGGTTAATTTGTTCACAATTAAGCATTAGTTGAGCAAAAAAACACTAGTAATTAATGCTTAACTTAACATTTTAAGGGCCCGAATTCTGCATTACTTAAGCACAAATAAACTAGTAATTTATGATTAACAATTATGCATCAGTTAAGAATGAACACGTGTATAACTAATGATTATCTGTACATATAATAAGGGCATATTATCCATTATTAACATTATTTGTTCTAGTAGTTCTCGGCATCAACAACAAACTTGTGACTTGTGCTTTAAAAAATAACAGGACAGTAGTTTGTACACTATTTGTGGAAAGTGTGAAATGTTGCCAAGCCTGAACAACCAACATATGATTAGCTACTGATTTAATGACAACAGCTGCTGGAACTGAACGTCTTCTCAAGTAGATTTTGAAGCAGTTGTGGGTCAAACGATTGCGTTGGCCATCGAACCACTGTCCCAGTTTGATGTTCAGGGTTGCTCATGGTTGTGTAATTGATTCTACAGTGTGACGGCCAGTACATCCCACTCCCCAGTCTCCAGGGGATTGCTGTGCTGAACATCCCCAGCTACGCCGGGGGAACCAACTTCTGGGGCGGCACCAAAGAGGATGACGTAAGTCATGCTGCTAGAGGTCACAAGGGGCTTTTCTCATCAAACTGCATGTCCGTCCTGACTCTGACTCTGTTCTGCCCTTCGGAGCTGAAATATGACACCATGTAGAGAGGAAATGATGTTGAATTGTTTAATTAAGAGGATGAGCAGGCCCTGTGTTGACTTCTGTTGTTTAACATGCAGCTGGCTCTGAATAAAACCTTTTGAACCCAGAGTGACACGGGCCTTTGTTCGCAACAAGTGGCCTTTTGGCAGCCGGTTTGTTTTACCTCACAGGGCCTCGTTCTGAATGAGGTTACCTCCGGACACAAGATCTGGTTACAGAAGGGCAGTATGATCGAGGTCGCCGTTAATGGAAAAGTACATGCTTTTAGGAGTCATATAGTATAATGTAGTAAGAATATGGAGCTCGCACTAGAGGAGAAAAAAATATTTCTCCTAAACTGAGAAAAAATTTGATGTTATTTAAATGAAATGTTGAAAGCTTGTAATGTAAATCAATGACAGCTTTATAACAGCATACTTAAAATGCTTTTAAATTTCTGTTGTCTCTCTATATCTCCCAATAATATGTCTTAGTAAGGATATATTTAAAAACAGTAACACTTCATTTTATCGTTACACCTATTAGTTGCTTATTAGCATGCATATTACTAGAATATTAGCCATTTAATAGTGCTAATTAAGCACATATTAATGCCTTATTCTACATGCTTAATCCGACCCAATACATAAACTTAAAGGCTTAGTTCACCCCAAAATTCTGTCATTAATTACTTCTAAACGCATAAGACCTTCGTTCATCTTCGGAACACAATGTTCTTCAAAGAAAGTATAAACTATCAGTCAGATGACAGAAAGCATGTATTTGATTGTGTACAAGAGTTCATTCAAAATGTTGCTAGAAGGCCCTAGAAATGTATATACAGTAGAGTTATTTTAATAGTTAAATGTTCATTGTAAATCTTAAAGGTGAGCCTGTAATGAGCCCCCTGGTGGTGGTAAGCTGTTCTCATCGTTATTGTTTTTGTGCAGATATTTTGTGCTCCTTCCTTTGATGATAAAATTCTGGAAGTGGTCGCTGTGTTTGGTAGCATGCAGATGGCTGTCTCAAGGGTGATCAAACTGCAGCATCACCGTATTGCACAGGTAAACACGCCTCACTCCCAAATGACGCAGATCTGTGAAGGATGTGAATAATAACTGCCGTCATCCGTCTCAGTGTCGCACGGTGAAGATCACCATCCTGGGAGATGAAGGAGTGCCGGTCCAGGTGGACGGAGAGGCCTGGATTCAGCCTCCTGGAGTCATCAAGATTCAGCACAAGAACCGGGCCCAGATGCTGACAAGAGACCGCGTGAGTGCTTCTGGGGAAGAATCCTGATTTGGGAAATTTATTTCCACACTACTACCATAAAGCAGGAGTTTAGTACAGTTTAATGAGTAGTTTGTCCAAAATGGCTTCATTAACGCCATTGTCAAAAAGTAGGACGAAATTTTTTGTTTCTAATGTAAATAAATGAGATTTTTATAACAGTGTAGATGTAGAAGACGACTATATAAATATCAGTTGTCTTAGTAAGAAAGATGGTTTATGTCATTATCAATGTGTGTATCCTTGCTAAACACTGGCTGTAAAAATCACTATCATTTTAAAGAGTCTTGTATTTGTTTTTTAATGAAGGCATTTGAAAACACACTGAAGTCTTGGGAGGATAAGCTGAAATACGACAAGCCTCCGCTGAGGCCGCACCTGTATCCCCAGCACTCTGTGGATCTGGCAACCGAGGAGGAGGCCACGCTCATCCAGATGTGTGCTCGAGCCGCAGAGGACCTCATCACCAGGATCTGCGAGGCTGCCAAAAACTACCAACTCCTCGAGCAGGAGCTCGCCCACGCCGTCAACGCCTCATCACACGCCATCAACAAAACACATCCCAAGTTCCCCGAGGTGAGCACTGCCGCTTCACCACGATGAATTATCATCATTCATAAAAATCTGTTTGGCCTCTTCTGAGAAAACGAATGGTATTTTGACTTCAGGAGCCCAACTTAGTGTGCTCTGTTAATCTGTTCTCCTCAGAGCCTGACAAGAAACACTGCCATAGAGGTGGCCAGCACCGTGAAGGCCCTGCACAATGAGACTGAGTCGCTGTTAGTAGGACGAGTGCCATTGGTGAGTTGATTTAAGCTCATTTTCATTCACCTTTTCCAATGGTTCTGCCAAGCAGGTCACGTAAGAAAGAATAATCAGTTATGAGATATTTTTAACATCTCCATTATTCGTCTCAAACTGCGCATTTTACAAGAAGAATCTCATAGAAAGCTACATTTTTAGAAAATTAGATTTGGGGTACACCACTCTTTTAACATAATTGACTATAATAACTAAGGTGTAAACATTCAAGCAATGCTATTTTGCTATTTTCCAGAATGACCATGCCAGTTGTGTTTGGCTATAATAGTCCAGATAGAGTAGCAAAAAAAAAAGAAAGAAGACGCAGGAAATGGACTGTGGCTTTGACTCGTTGACTCAGTCTGTGAGTTTATTTCTTTAGCAACTGGACCCTCCACATGAAGAGCTGCTGTCCAGTGCCCTGCAGAGTGTTGAGGTTGAGCTGGGAAAGCTGGCTGAGATCCCCTGGCTCTACCACATCTTACAGCCCAACGACGAGGAGGTGAGCACATCCTACAGAACCCCAGAGAAACAGAAACACTGGCTCCCTTGAAGCTTGTTTCCTACTGGATAGTGTTTGGAAGCATGCTGACATCATTTATTCAAACCTCTCGTCATTACAAACCTGTAACCTTCTTTCTTCTGTAAAGCACATAACCATGTGTACACTGAAAGTCAGTGGGGTCCAGTGTTGTTTAAATAAAGTCCTTTCAAATATCTTTTATTGGGAAGATATCCCTTTGTTATCTAATTTCCATAAATGTCAGGTACCCTAATATGTACATATATATATGTATATATATACATACACTACTATTCAAATATATGTGGCAGAGTTATTATAGTAAACTAAAACAAAAAAAAAGGTTGCTTGAAAGAATATAAATTTAAAAAACATGATATGCTAAATTAATTAAAAATAAAATAAAAATTATTCAAAGGATGTTAGACCTACTAAAAAGACCTAAATTATAGACCTACTAAATTATATATTTTTTTTAATACCTCAAGGATAGAAAATACCCCTCAAAAAATAACAAAATTACCAAAAACATTTAAATAATTAATATTTGAAATAATTAAATTAAACATTTAAAACCTGTGATAAGTAAATCTCACTATGCTATAAGTTACACTGGTATAGGGTCAAAAATCATTTAACACTGAATGATGCTGAAAATCCAACTTTCAATCACAAGAATAAATTGCATTTTAAAATATTTTCAAATAGAATTTAGTTATTTTAAATATTAAAAATATTTTACAATATTAATGTTTTTACTGGACCTTTGCTCAAATAAATTCTGCTTTTGTGAGTATAAGACATGTCTTTTAAAATATGAAAAAAAACTTCCTGACCCCAAATTTTCAACAGCAGTGTACATGTATAACATACTAACAAATGACTGACAGAGACTGACAGGTCATTTTGTGTGAGACAGGATAACTCCCTCGAGTACGGAAAAAGAAACAGTCGGGGTGGCATGTTTCGCATTGTGCCAAAATTCAAGAAAGAGAAAGCCCAGAAGAAGTCCAGCCCACAGTCAGGTAAGTGTGTGTGTGTGTCCACGTATACAGTATAGTGACAGACACTAAAATCATGGATGCCTCATCTTTTGTTGGATTCATAGTCATGTAGAAGTGTGTTACATCTTGCTTTTTGATTGCAAAAGCAGAACACTGAGACTTGTATTTTTATTTTTGTATTGAGAAGTGATGGCCCATGGAGGCAGTGACCTGATAATATAGAGCACCATACAGCATGTGCATCCTCTTCTGAGAGGACTCTCTGTTCATGTCCAATGGTCCTCAGTCCAACCCAACCATCCATGAGCACCCCTGCACTCCTCTGGTCATGGTGTTGTCCTGTGAGTCAGAAACAGTCCATGTGTCTACACATGAACAGCAGGCACAAACCAAGGTGTACCGCACTGAAGGGGAACAACACAAACCCAAACATGTCTTACTGCACATGTGCTACACGTGTAACGCTTAAAGGTGAAGTGTGTAATTCCTGTCCCTGAACAGAGAAGTATAAAATAATGATGGTTTTCCAAACAGGTGTCAAAAACACTGACAAGCTGACAATCCTGCCCCAAACTGGAGGAGACTGTCTGACGGACACGTGCCCAAGAGCATCACGTTTATTATTATTTAATTTAAATTTTCTGGAAAACTCAAATTAAATTTTAGCCATATTTTATATTTTTTTAAATGTATTTGTTTATCATTATAAATCATAATAAAATATGCTGTATATTTTACTTTTATTATTAATAAAATATGCTGTATATTTTATTATTATTAATATAATTTCTTAAATGGACAATGTGTTTTACACATTAATATCATCCTTAATGCTAATAATAAAAGTAATAATAAATAATAAAAATAAAATAAATAAAATTTAGTTTTTCTTGATTTCATATTAGCAGGTGAAAAAAAACTCAATTTCAGTTTTTGCCTTCAAAAATTGACAAAATTTGTATTATATATATATATATATATATATATATATATACTCTCAGTGTTTTTATGTTTAGTGTTTTTCATGATGTCATATTAGAAGGCAAAAAAAGTCAGTTTCAGTTTTAGCCTCCAAAAATTTGTATTATTATCAATTAATTTATTAATTTTAGTTCATAATCATAACATAAATAAATACATTAGTGCAGATTATTTATTAGTTCAGATTTGATGGCACTAACCTCGCACAATGAATATTTCCTGAAGTTGTCTGCCCTTAAAAACCCGCCAAAGTTACACACATCACCTTTAACCCTTGTTGAATCGGTCCAGATTTCTGAGGACAGTGCATACTTAGTACGTTACTCTCCAAAAGCGATCACAGAAGTAGGCTCTCCGCCTGTTTTACATCATATTCTTTGACATGGTGAGGCGTGGAATGTCATAACAGATATCTGACGTGTACGGGATTTAACACGCCATCCACTACAACAGAGTCAGCTTTGGGTCCTTTAGGAGCGTTAGGTCGCACAGGCTTCAGCCTCCCATTCCCTCCTCCTCCTCCTCCTCCTCCTCCTCTCTCTCCTGTCTCTGTGTCTGCTCTTAATGGGATGATGGTGGATGGTCGTGCCACTGTGATAACCTGCATGCCAGAAACGCCAGTGACCAAACCGAACCTGTTTAACCCTCTCTTTGCCAGCTGCTGCCGCCACTTCTCTCTCTGTGTCTTCTCTTTCCTGTTTGATTTGATTTTGGTCCCTTTCTTTTTCCTTTTGTGGTTGTTTTTGACTTGTTACTCCTTTCGGCCTGACCCTGTTTGCTTGTGTCCCGCGAGTGTACGGGGGTTGGACACTGAAGGGGGCTTCTCGCTCTGTACTTGTGTAGTTCAGAGGTGGGGCACTGAGGAGGTGGCCGTCTGGCTGGAGCAGCTCAGCTTGGGAGAATACAAAGAGACCTTCATCCGCCACGACATCCGCGGCTCCGAGCTCCTGCACCTGGAGAGGAGAGACCTCAAGGTATACACACAACCCCTTTCTGTGCCTCACGATGTCCCTCAGAACAACCGAAACGCTGTTTCTCTGTCCATCTCGCTCTTTGACTCTCTCTATCTCTCTCTCTGTCCTCTTACCTGTCACCCTGTTTGCTATTTTGTGCTGCACTGCTCTGCTTGGCTTCCTCTGTGCAAGTGTCGTCCGGGTCTCCGAATACTTACACGACTAACCGCCTGACGCACATAGGGTTATTTTGAGTGGGCTAGGCTCTGAAGATGCGGTCGTGCGACGGACATGCCTCTGTTTGTGTAGCTCATGAGTACAGTCAACATGTTTATGTGTGTGTGTGATTCTGGTAGCGCCTTTTCTTTTGTTGTTGAGAAAATCAGGCCCTGTTTACACCTGTTATGGACATTCATCTCCTCGGAAGTGATCGTGAGGGGAAGATCTTGAATGCAAAAGTTACCCTTCCAAAGTTTGGGGTCTGTAAGATTTTTAAAAGAAGTCTCTTATGCTCAGCATTTATTTGATCAAAAATACAGTGAAAAACGGTAATATTGCTATAATACTGTAATACTGTATTTGAACATATGTGATATAAGAGTCCGTTTTTTGAAATTGAGATTTAAGCATCAACTAAAAGCTGAATAAATGAGCTTTTTATCGATGTTAGGATTTTGGCTGAGATACAGCTATTTAAAAATCTGAGGGTGCAAAAAAAGTTCTCAGCAATGCATATTACTAATCATAAATTAAGTTTTAATATTTAAAGTAGGACATTTACCAAATATCTTTATGGAGCATGATCTTTGCTCAGTATCCTTATGATTTTTGGCAAAAAAGAAAAAGAAAAAAAAAATCATTTGGTAACACTTTATGAAGCCTGTATTTATAATACAAGGATATTCTTAATGCATTATAATGCATGCATAATACAGCTTTATAATATGGTAATTCAATTTATAAATAATCATAACAACAGTTACAATAGATGATAATACTTACCTTTTCGTGCTTTTAACTTTGATTACAGTACATACTTAATGCATTATGATGCTCAAGTAAGGCCATATAAACAACATTATTATGTGTTGTATCGTTTAATAAATAATCATAAAGACAATTACAATGTATAATAAAAAAGATGGAGCCTGCATTTATAATGCCTCATAAGGTAAGTATTATAATGCATTGTAATTTTTTTATGATTATTTATTAGATGATACAAAACATCATAATGTTGTTTATAAGGCATTACTTGATCATCATAATGCATACCCTTACGATGCATTATAAATACAGGCTTCATCTAGTGTTATAATGCATTATACTCATCAAAATTGTAAGAACAAATAATTAAGTATTATAATATATTGTAACTGTTAAGATTATTTATAACATGAAATACCATATTATAAAGGCATTACGTATGCATTATAATAGATTAAAGGAAAGGATGTGACGTGAGGCCAAGTATGGTGACCCATACTCGGAATTTGTGCTCTGCATTTAACCCATCCAAG
>JAUMHP010000057.1:3506498-3522425 GCA_032361065.1 Enteromius trimaculatus
GTAAAAGCTCAAAGCAGATAGGTCTCTCTGGCGAGTTCCCATATGTAACGTCGAAGTGATTCGACTGAAAGGGTAACCTATTTTGTGCATGTCCAGATGTAATCTGATTTGAATAACTGACTGTCCACACAGCTTATTGCAACTGTTCATATCCGATTTGTGTTTTGTTTCTCAGAATGTGGGTTGGTTTCTATGGAAATGCCGTAGCGTTGTAATGCTAAAAAACAGCAGTAACAGCAATAGTTTAAAATATAGATGCTGTCTTACTATGTGAGAACAAGTTGCTGTCGCTGCTGCGCTGTATTATTGTATATTGTCTTCTGAGGCAGCGGCAGAAACGCAGGAAGCTGGTATGTGCAGCCTTGTTCTGTGCTGCCGTCTCCGATGCTTTCAAAACTCAAACGAGGTGCGTGTACTAGCATTATATCATGCTTTTCCGCTTCACTGGTACTTTGCAAGCTTGTTTCTGCATAGACGTTCAGCATGTTTTCTGACGTGTTTACGTTTTACGTGACGTAAGGATGTGAAAAATCTAGGCCAAATCCAGAAACCCGATTTGAATAGGATTACAATCCACATACGAATGAAGCTCGAAGCGGACTTGTACAAATTGGCTTTCATGTAGTTTGTTGCCGTTCAGACTATCTAAATATTTGCAGAAAATTCAGATGTGGGCTGGCAGTCTGAAAGTCTACATGTTTAGTACACTAACCCCCAGTTTCACAGACAAGGCTTAAGCTAGTCCCAGACTAAATTGCACGTTTGAGCTGTCTCAGATGAAAATATCTTGCTCTGACATATCTTAAAACATGTCAGTGTCATTGTTCTGTGTTAAGATGCACACCTGTAATATTTTCTTATAAGGCATTTTTTTGTAAAAGTTGCTTAATATCTTTATTTAACTAATGCCTAGTCCTGGCTTAAGCTAAGCCCCGTTTGTGAAACCGGACCTAAAAGTACAATTGGAGGGTATTTTATTTTTAATAAATACAAAGTACACTCTAAGAAGTAAAGGTACAAAAGCTGTCAAAATACAATATTCAATTTATTATGTTTTATGCAGTATTGATACAAACCTTTCCAGTGAAGCGATCATCAGATCTACTCGTGTACATGAATCGATCAGATCTGCAAATGCTTGAATATGAAACTTCCCCATTAAAGAGATGGTACTTTCACCATTGCGATCTACTTACGAATAAACATAAAATCATCATTAACACTGATTAGATGTACAGATACCTGCATATCTGAATAATTCACCAAACTGTCATATCCAATTCAATTATTAATTCATCAGTGAAGAAAGATAAAGCACTTAGCATTAAGATGAGTTAATGGGGGAAAAAAATCCATAACTCATTAGCACTAGTATAATTTAGGCTAATGCATTATTGCATTAGAAAGACACTGGTTTTATACTATAAATATAAATCAGAGTGCATTATGGATATAAAATCATAAACTGAATAATGCAGGACATTAAACTGTTCACTAAAAAGCAAATACAAAGGGAAATATGGCAACTCATAATAGAGCTCCTATCATCCTAAATTGTTCCTAAAAATTGAGCTGAATCTGTATTTCACCATGATAACAAAAGCCAAACACTGATGAGCACGCTTTCACAAACTCCCTTTCCTTTCGTACTATGTCTTTGTCTTTCCGTCTTAAGTGTCTGTTTCTGCTTTTCTTTTACTCTAATGTGTCACACTCGTCCTCGTCTGTCTCGGAAGCGCTTGCAGGGATGTACTATAACCATTAAAAGTCTCTGAAGGGCTGTTTCACTCTCTCCAAATGTTTGTGAGGGCATCTACATCTGCGTGTTTTCAGAGGTTAGCGGTAAATCGCGAGTGTCTGAGAGCTTAATCAAATCGAACTCTCCCCTCCGTCCTTCTGTCTCTATCTTTGAGTGTTCTCTGACATGGTTATCAGTCGTGATGGTTTAGTCCTTCAGGCGCACTCTTTAGCTGATAGCCTCACCAGTAAGAACTAGTTGAAATATTGGCCTGAGATTGAGCTCTTGAAGGAATACTCTGTGCTATTTGCCTGTTGAAAGGAAATGCTAACAGATTGCAAATATCTACTATCAGGCTGTTCAGACAAACAGCAATTTATTAAAATAATACAAATAAGAAATTATATGTTTACATATGCTTGTAAACTACATTATTGCCCAGCAATAAAAAATTACTATATTACTATATACTGTATGTAAACTAAACCGAATACAAGTGCTGTCAAATGATTAATCGTGATTAATTGCATCCAAAATAAGTTTTTATTACACAATATATGTCTGTATTCATATATAAATACACACAAATGAATGTATATATTTCAGAAGATTTGTTATGCTTGTATATTAAATATATTTTTATATAATATAAATTATATTACTAAAAATATGCAAATATATTCAAAATATAAATTGCGTATTTGTGTGTATATATACACAGTTCACAAACATTTAATGTAAACAAAAACTGTATTTATGGATTGCGGTTAATCATTTAACAGCATGACTAAATACATAATCTAAACTAGCATATAAAAGATATTAAAAGATCACAGTATTAAAAGTAATATATCATCTGTAAATGTGACTATAAGAAGTGAAGATATTAAGATATTATAAATGTCTAAATTGTGATTTTCTGTAAAGTTTTTTCAATTTCATTATTTTACTATATAATATATAGAAATTCTGAGTTGCGTGTTTGTTTAAATTGTTGCAAATTAAAACTTTATTATTACCCAGCTCTTTAAATAGTAAATCCAAGTTATGTCTTGCATAAGGCAATATACACCACACACAGTTCCTATAGAAAATCATCATACCCCTTTGAAATAGTTACTTTTTTTGTCACACAGCCTGAAATCAAACCCCATTTCAAATAACTTCTCCAGCTTTACAGGTATTTACAAATTTGGTCTTACAACATCAAACCAATGAAAGAAAAAAACACAACAGTTCTTCAATTGAATAATAAACAAAAAACTATAATAACAGGGTTAGAAAAGTCATCAGTCCCTTAACTTAATACTTAGTTGAGCCACCTTTTGCTTTAATTACAGCCAACAGTATGCTTAGGGTCATTGTCGTGTTGGAAGGTTAATGACCTGCCCATCTTCAGTCGTCTAGCAGAAGGATGCAGGTTTTCCTCAAGAATTATGATGTACCTGGCAGCATCCATTTCCCCTTCAATCCTGACCAATTGCCCAGTTCCAGCTGAAGAGAAACACATAATGCTTCACAGTAGGTATGGTGTGTTTTGGGACATATGCCGTGTTTGCTTTTCGCCAAACATAACGTTTGGAGTTGAGTCCAAAAAGGTCAATTTTGGTCCCATCAGTCCATAGCACCTTTTGCCAGAAAGTATCAGACTCTTCCAAATGAGTTTTTGCATAGCACAAGTGAGACAGGGTGTGACACTTTTTTTTTAGGAAAGGCTTCTTTCATGCCACCCTGCCATACAGGCCAGCTTTGTGTAAAGCTTGGAAGATAGAACTTGTCACATGCACAGACTGACCAGACCCCGCCATAAAGTCTTGCAAGTCCCGGTAGCTTCTCTTAACAATGTCCTCCTGGCTCTGTCATTTAATTTGGATGGACGGCCTGATCTTGGCAATGTGCTGGCGAAGCCATAAGCTTTCCACTTCCTAATGATGCTCTGAACAGTACGTCGGGGAATAGCTAAAGCCTTTGAAATGTTTTTAACCTTTTCTTAACTTGTGTCTTTCTACAACTTTATCGCGAAGGTCTTTTGAAAGCACTTTCCCAACCATGGTGAATTCTTTGCGGTACCATGCACTACTGACTCTTCAATAACAGCTCCTTTTATTCTCAAGCAATCAACACCACTACTACTGATGTCAGATGGGGCAATTAACCTGGACTTAAACTAACTGCACTTAAAACTTCATCTATTTTATTTTCCAGGGTGTGACAAAAGGTAAAAGTTTTCACAGGGTATGATGATTTTCTGATTGCTTGCATCATTGCAAACTGTAAGGAAATTATCATCTGGCCCCATTGCACTAAATGTAACAGTAAGGCATGAGTGTGAAAATATTATAAAACATCATGATTTTCTGTAAAGATGCTTTGAATATGTATTGTGAAAAGCCTATAGGAACAAGTTAGATTTTTTAGTAAGTTCTATTTTCAAAACAGTGTGATAATGATACAGTACAAAGTGCTATCAGCTTTCCTGCTTCACTTATGTTTTACTGTAAACACTGCGGGATGAGTCCAAATTATTGTTTGCGGTGAACGACAGCATGGCACAGATGGTGCCCATAGACATTAAGTCGAAAATTACCCACAATATTCCTTTAAGTATGTTGTGAACTACAGGCTCGTCTCCATTAATTAAGGATGGTGTATTCTCACATACTGACCGACCCTTCTCTTGGCATGACCCCTTCCAACTCCAAAAGCATGGGAAGAAAAAAGCCTTCGCTCAAGACTGATGCTCCTCTTAGTATTCAGCTTCTAATCAATTGTAGTGCATTTGTCGGCCGAACAAAGAGCTGGCCGCAGTTTTGATATTCAACAGACTCGGTTGCTGAGGAGTATCAATACCTGCAGGTTTTCTCCCACCCTTCCCCCCATTCTCATGTGTATGAGTGTGAGCTCGGAGCGTGCAGAAGACCCTGCGTTCCCACTGGCTGAGAGCGCAAGCACGGAGGACCTGGGGTCAGAGGTCACAGAGTCCTATGGTGTGACATCATGAAAGAGCTCAAAGGTCACAAGGTCATGTGAGGGGAGGAGGAGACAAAACAATGACAAAGTGACATGGGACAGGCACAGAATTCCATCACATGAGGACAAACATCCGAGTGAAACGATCCGAGGAGAAGAATCTGAGCTGATACGATAAACCTTCATGATTTTTTGCTTCAGTAATTGAGTGAATTGGATTCGAATCTCTTGCATGTCGCGGACAATGTTTTGCATCCAGAGCAAAAATATAAGTGATTAATAAACAGAAATATAAACATATCAGACAAATGTTAAGCAGAGAGCTCTTAGATAAAAGAATGAATTGATGGACAATACATCAGAAAGACAAAAAAAAAAAAAAAAAGATAGACAGAATGACAGGCCTGTCGAAATACTCACATTTGCAGTCTTGGACACATGGTAAGTGTGCAAGACAGTCCGTGTCTTAAAAATGCCAATGCACATTACCTATAAAGTGCCCCTATTATGCCATTTAAAGGCATAATTGCTTGATGAGTCTCTTAAAACACGTTTACATGCATGTATCAAAAAACACTTATGTTTTCTCCAAAAATAGATTTAATTTTACCCCATTTCTAAATGATTTATAAACGACTCGTGTGAAGCAGTTCGGAGAATCAGTCTGTCTAAACCCCTCCTCTCCGTGAGCCCTCACTGCTGTGATTGGTCAGATGGTGCAGTCCTTTATGATTGGTCTACCGCTACAGCGTGTGTCAGAAAATGAAACGCCTATTGCCATAACTGAATGACAGCACAGGATACAGCGCCTTCTTGACAAGATGTAATCCATGTGGAAATTGTACTGTTTGTGGGCGGGCAAGTTGTTCGAGACGTGGGCGGACATTATGCAAATATGTTACTTTGTGACGTGTGTCCGTAACAGAAAAAGATTTGTTTTGCTGTTTAGGCAAATGTGTGCAGACTCTCTTTTCTGATAGACAAAAACTTCATTTATCGCGCACCGTCAATGTCACAACTTTGCACATAGTTTATGTTCACAAACTGCTACATCACACACAGCATGAAAGATCATATTTGAAAAGGCGTAAAAGGGACACTTTAAGGCACAATAAATCCACAAATACCTCTCCAAAGCAGTATTCAAGACTAAACATAACCCATCATGCATCATGTTCTGAAAGTAATTTATCAGCCTTTTTGTCAAGATCATGTAGAAAACCTGCTGTCAAGCGATTAATTGCATTTAAAATAAAAAAAGTTTTTAATATTTAATGTATTTAATATATAATTAATATATAAACAATATTTTTTATATATATTTTTTTTTAAATATATACATGCATGTGTATTTTATATATACATACATACAGTACACAGCACACACACATATTATGTAAACAAAAGCTTTTATTTTGGATCAATCATTTGACAGGACTAAAATAGATATTGAATATAATTTGGTAGTAAAACAAGTGTTGCACATTTTATCGGTGCAAAGATAAGTATATTTTGTACTACATTTGCAACTGTTTTTTATCACTTAATTAGGAGCAGCACAATTACTACATTTTGTATTTTTATTGTAGAGACTACTGAACAGACATTTAAAAGTTTGTTTTAAACACAAAAAAGCTCTGAAATCACACACTCGTGGTTTTCACACAGGTGAAATATATCATGTACAGTACATAGACAAGGGGTCAAGTTCAGCATGTGTAAGTATCTGGACAAGCCCATATAAAGACCGATAGAACAACAGACAGAATGATAGAGAAAGATAGACAGAGAGATATAGAATGATATAATGTTAAGAACAATAGAATGTTAGAATGACAGACAGTCAGATCCATTTCTGATAGATAAGATTAATCTGTCCAACACTTTTTAGACTTTACTTGATTTGTTACTTTAGTTGAAGTGAGAATAACATTAGTGCACTTACTTGACCGATTACTCCCTCAAACAGGTTCATTCCAGTGTGCTTCAGGCTCTTCATTTATTTATTTATTTTTAGACGTGCATGAAGAGCAATACTGCAAATGAACAATGGAATATGAATCATATAAACCCAAACCACTTCAACTGAGAACCGAAACTAATCGACTCACTCGTGTGGATTGAGACATTAATGGATGTCACTTGACTTTAGAGAATTTTTTAGTCTGAATTAAAAAAAATAAAAAAATAAAACGTCTCTAGTTCCGAGAGCTGGAGATAACAGCCTGCGATTTATGACTAATTGCTGGTAATTTAAAAAAACTTTAATTTTCCCACTTCCAGCGATGGAGTGAAATGACTGTAGTGGAATCGGTGGTAAAGCAGAAATTACATTCCATTATTGAAATACTGAAATCTCTTTCTGCCTAATGAGGTGCAATAATGGATTATTTTTCCTCAAAGGTTAAATTTGAAAAAGATTTTGCCAAATCTGCAAGGATTTATAAATGTTTCTGAATTCTGTGGGACTTAGAACTAGGAAAAATCCATGTATATTTATTACAGAAAAAAAAAGAATACTGTTTTTCGCAAAGATGAATCAGAATACCTGCTACCTTTTTATGTAGAATATGCTTTTATCTGCACAAACACGTCAAAAAGCACATTTATTACATAATATTTGTATTCATAATAAAAACAATATAAATCACACAATGCTACTCATAATGAGCATTTAAATGAATGGTTTAACCAGAAATAAATATTTCATCATCAGTTACTCACCCTCATGCTGTCTCGATTTGATATTTTCTTTCTTTTGTGACACTCAAAAAGACACTCAAGGAAGAATTTCCAGCACTCTGCTTTCCAAATGCACAACACTGCATATAATATTTACAAGTAAACTACAAAACAATATCATCACAAAAATAGAATGAATGCATTTAATTTACTACAACCATTACTCACTAATAATCTTCACCTCTGACACAGCTCTCGTGTTCAATTGAAAAACTGTGCTTTTAACCGTGATGAGCGATTAGAGACTTCAGAATCACACTGATCCTCACGTGAAGAAATTGCCTTACTTCAGAACACTTAATTATAACGCATTGTATGGAGACTGTTTTGGAGCTCTTCAGTACAAAAGACCACTGTATGTAAAACAGAAGCTCTGGCATTTTTCAAAATATCTCCTTTTGTATCTCACAGAATAAAAATATACTAATAATAGCGATGTCAATTTGAAAGAATTTCGAGAACGAGTAAACGACAGACATATTCGTTCTCAGGTAAGCCTTTCCTTCAGCTGCACTTTATAAATCACTTAAAGACAACTACACAAAATGTCAAGCGAGATGTAATTTTCCCTAATCAAGAATGCTGCTGCCCAGTGTTGAGTCTGGGCTGACAGTCAGACCGTCTTTGTCTCTTTAAATAAATGGTAAGAAATGAGAGAGAGCGAGACACTCATGCGCTCCATCTGTGTGGCGTCTAGCGCCTACATATGACACATGCCATCATTCTCTCTGTGACTCATCAGCCTCACAGGAAAAGCACTTTACCATCCACCATGCTTTCACTCCACTGACACGGTGTCAAACTGTTTTTTCTTTCTTACAGAGTGTTACATACACTATTTTTGCATCTTTTTTTTTTTCTTTAATTCCAACCAACAAAGAGAGGTCTTTACCAACAGGAAGAAAAAGTGTATGTGTATTCAGTGTAATGAGTCCTTGATTTCATACAGTATAATACAATTGGCTCATCCCTGGTCATTTGATAATTCAACTTTAATGTGGTATAAAGGCATAGGTAAAGGTAAACCAGACAAGTTCAAACTCATAAATGCATTATTACACTGTGATATATTACACGATGAAAAGAAAACGAACTGGTTGGTAATAAAAAAATACATGTAGAATTGTTCAATCAGCAAATGAGAGAACGAGAGCATTGGAAACACAGACACTGCTTTAAATAAAATTAATAGTTGAATGAATCTTTTGGTAGTCAAAATAAATTTATATTATAAGTTAATGACCGTGCATGCATGTCAACCTGTTGTTTGGGACTCCCAAAACTAAAATATGAATCTTTCCCATAATAACCTATAATAGGGGCACTTTAAATCTATGTAAGCTCAGCTTTCTACAATTTTATTGTACTTTACTTTTTATTGTATTTATGTAAGTAAGCTTGAATACACAGAATGCCAATTAGATTTGAGAGCTATGGATGAAGGGAAGAGAATTTGTACATTAACTTACATTTGCTCTTTCCAACTGAATTTAACAAAATAAATAAATAAATAATCTACCATCCCAAAGAGTGCTAAAAAATAGTGATTTTTCGCACTCTCAAGATTCTAAAGATACATCAATATTGCAGCCTGCCAAAAAGCCTGCTGGCCTTTCATTCAGCACACACAGATCGGGATTGACCTTTTGCTTGGACGGTTTTGAACCGACGCGTTGCTTTTACAGTGAAACCGGTGTGTGTGTGTGCTTACAAAGTTTCTCAAGGTGAAACTACGAAATGTATTTAGAAGGACAGGTTGGATGTGGACAGTGATGACTACAATACAAAGGTGTAATTTCACACAGAAGTGTGTGTGTGTGCGCGCTTATATATGCGTCTCAGTCACTGAAGCAGTGGGTGTGTGTGTGTGATATCTCTAAATATGCATCCAGACAGCACATATGCGTCATCTTCTTTGCCAAATGACCATCCCCGTCTCTTGCAGGCTGTGACGTTCATTTAAACCCTCCGGTTTTAATGAGTAATACCAGTTTGAAGGAATAAATTACAGTGAATCTGAAAAAAATACAGTCACTATGAAATCAAAATGGATTATTGAGTTTGGTCATGGACATTTCTCATCTGCTTTGTCTTTGTTATTGCTCATGGCAATATGCTCTGCCTCTATAATGGCTCTTCTTCTCACCAGTCTTTCCTCCAATCACCTGCGATTTAGAATTTTGTTTTAGAGACATTTTCCAATGTATAAAAATCAACAAATCATAAGTTTATTCCCCTCATTAAATATTCTGGTTCAAATGATTGCATCCAGGTGCACCTCGTCACTATGTGAGTATAAGAGAGCACAGATGCAGTGCACCTGCAGACTTTCGCTTCAGAGCCTCGCCATTCTGAGCTAGAATCGAAGAAAGAGTTCATGCTCTCTACTCCTCTGACTCGACTGGGCAGCTGTCAGCGGGTGCCACAAGATGTCCTCTCTGGGCGGTAGTTTCCTCATATATATATCCATAATCTTATTGATATATTGAATTGTTCAAAAATACCACATGTAGAAAGGGCAATCTTTCTTTGATTCCTGAAACCTTTCTCCAGAGGTAAATCTAAGAAAGCAGGGGGATTCTCATTGTATGCTTTCAAGGAGAAACAACTGAGACATCAGAGATCACATTTGTGCTTCATCTTTTCTACTGGATTGTCAACCGAAAGCGTTTCTCCAAGTGCACCGCCATGCATTTAAATGATTCAGTTGCCCTTGTGCGTCAGTGCTGGTGCGGATAAAGCTCTCATCCTCTCATACAGATGGGCGCCAGCTCTCTGTTTTAACCTTTCTGTGTGTGTGTCTGTTTTAGAGACAGAGCGAAAGAGAGCTGGAGAAAGCTTCCAGCCTCATTTCACAGCCCACGCAAATAGACACGCTAACCTTTCCTTTCAAACGTGACCCTGTTCACTTCAACCTGTCCGATCCCTACGCACACGTGAGTAGAGAGAATCTGCACACTACTTGTTGATCTAGAAAAATGACATGAGAGGAAATGATTGCATGTCGATGGCGGTGCCTGCGGGGACTTATATAGAGATGTAATATTCGTTTTATAATTAGCATGCAGAGGACATGTAGATTTCAGCAGATGCTGGTTAGTACTGACCTATTTTATGCAGAATTGGGGCACACACACAAAACTGGCTATACTTGGTCACAGGTGCCATGCGGCCTGTTCTGAGCTCAGCAATGTAATGTGCTGAATACTGTTGATACTTATGATGGATGAATCCCGTATGAAACATACACAAACAAAACAGACTGATTAGATAACATGAACGCAGTCACATATACAGTACGTCACATGATGATTTATTATGGAGGCCGTGATTCTGAGCTGTAAGCAAAATATGATGTGACCTTGTATATACTACTGGCCAAGTACATTACAAATCCCTTTTAACAACAATGATTAACTCTGTTTTTGTCAAATTTTGACTATTAAATTATTCATTTGAAAAGATTTTTTATTTATTATATTAATAAATTATATTATAAATAAACATTTATGGAAAACATTTAATATTATATTTTATTTTAATCTGTTTGATTATACTGTATTAGCTATATATATTGTAAAAAAAAAATTATCATTTATAACATACCTACTGTCATTAGAGGAATGACAGAGGAAGCATGGAGGCAGAGATACGCTCAAAATAAACATTTAATGAAACAGAACAAAGAAAACAAAGGAAAGCTGAAGAAAATTAAAAAAATCAATGCGTGCAACACACAAGACATTACTTTAACAACGGACTCTGAGTACTGCACAAAGCATGAACTAAATACCAAGACAGAACTTAAGACACCTGGAATGACACGGCTGGGAAAAGATCAAACATAATAAAAGGGGCGGGGCACAAATGAGGCACAGCACATGGAGAACGAAATGAAAACAAAAACAAAGAAGCACGTGGAACAAACAGAATGAAAACAAAACATACACACGAGACACCTGGCGGTGTGACATAACCCCCGACTTCCAGATGCTCAAAACTGTCCACAGGAGGGTTGTGAAGTGGAGGCGGAACAGTACAGGGGCGGGATGGATCGGTGTCCGGCAGATACACCTGGCTGAGTTTCTGGAGGTCTCCCGGACATGGTTCAGTGCATTGTGACCCACGGTGGGTCAGGCTCCTCCACGAACCATGGTGGAGACGCCCACCAGGGCGGACAACACAGCGGAGTCGCCCACCTGGGCGGAGCAGACGGCGGGGATGCCCACCTGGACGGGGCTGCAACATAGAGCAGGGAACAGGACCAGAGTACAAACGCTTTTATGACGGTTCAGAGTGTGACAAAGGCTCCAAGGTGTCCGTGGGTTGTGCAGCCACCAGCGAAACCTCCTGGAGATTATATGGCCGGAACGGACATTGCGGGAGGCCGTGCAATCACTGGTGGAGACGCCCACCTAGGCCGATCAGACAGCGGAGACTCCCAGAGTTCAAAGGCCTTCGTGACCGGTTCAGGGTGTGACAAGAGTTCATAGGCCTTCGTGGCCGGTTTAGGACATGTCAAAGACTCATGGCTCAGAAACGGCTGATGCGGACTGGAAACCAAGAGGATCTCACACGGCACTCTTGGCCGCGAACGCTGCTGAAAGCCTGCCTGTGCTCAGAAAGTCATAAGTGATAAAAGCACTGCCGATCTCCATGGCAGAACCGTGAGATTTGGAAGATCCACTTCCCTGATAAAAAAAGCACTGTCCCGAAATGCAGACACAATTTCAGCATCGCTGAGACCCGACCGTTCTGCGAGTTGGCGGAATCCAACGATGAAATTGGACCCTTCGGGTCCTGGCGAATCAGCCCCGCGAGCTGATCAATGAACGCCATCTCTACTTTATGGTCCATTGTTCGGTAACGCTGCAGTCGTCGCGACTTCGCTTCTCAGCAAGACAGAAGAAGCATGGAGGCACAGATATGCTCAAAACTAACATTTAATTAATCAGAACAAAGAAAACAATGGAACGCTGACGAAAATGCGAAATCAATGCGTGCAACACAAAAGACATTGCTTTAACAACGGACTCCGAGTATGCACAAAGCATGAACTAAATACCAAGACTAATCAAGACAGAACTCAAGACACCTGGAATGACACGGCTGGAAAAAGATCAAACATAATAAAAGGGGCGGGGCACAAATGAGGCACAGCACATGGAGAACGAAATGAAAACAAAAACAAAGAAGCACGTGGTACAAACAGAATGAAAACAAAACATACACACGAGACACATGACGGTGTGACACCTACTGTATATAATACAATACTATTATACATATATTATGTATTACTGGATATAAATATTTATTTTTCAATATATATTCAGTATAAATTCAGTAATATAATTTATTAATGTTAGTTCATACATCACGGACTAACATTAATAAATTATAAGTATTTTGATAACTAATATTAATAAATACTGTATATATTGCTGTTGGTTAGTTAATGTTAGCTAATGCGTTATCTAATGCTAACAAATTGGACTATCGTGTAGTGTTACCCTTATACGATCTGTCTCAGATTGTTTTCCACAATAAATTGGATACTTGAAACCACGTTGCCTTTGTCCTGATCAAGTACTTATCGTGCGTTGCCTGAAATGCTGCTGTAAGGCGAGTGGTGATTCTGCGGGCACCGCACATGTTTGCCGTGAGCCCTGGGAATACTGTGCCACAGAGCAGGCAAGCTGGTGACTAGAGCACGGCAGATGGAGCAGACACACAGAACGAGAGAGGGACGAGGTGTGAGGCTATGCTAATTTCTGAACAGCAGACATACCAGTGGCAGGGTGGAGCCAAAACTAACACCAGGCAAATTGGACAACGCCACCATTTTGGCTCTAAACCAGGTAATGCGGCATGGGTGCCTTGAAACAGAGAGACCAATGGCTCTCCTTGCCTTCTTTTCAATTAAAAAATAAATCTAAGCATGAATAAAACAAGATGCATTAAATCAAATACATGAACAATCTATTAATTATATTTGCACAAGATAATATTGCATCGCAGACAAATGCATGCATTTATAAACAAACGAATGCACAGATGAATAAATGAATGAGTTTGTGAGAGCCTGAATGAATCGCTGGCAGACAGGCAGTACGGGGGTCCATGAGGAGTTCATGCTTTCATTCTCATCTCTGGTGTGTGTTCAGAGGGAAAATGGCTGAGGGAGAGTTTGATGTCTCAGACTGTGCGTGAGCAGCATGATTACCTGTAGCTGACTGCTGTGTGTGCACATGTGTGTGCAGAAGACTCCTGCAGATATTTCAGCCCACTGCATTTCCAATACAACATTCAACATATAAAAGCATATGCATGCCCACAAACAAGTTTCTAGAAAAAAAGACTCTTATGCCTCAGCCAAGGCTGCATTTATTTAATTAAAAATACAGTAATATTCTGAAATATCACTACAATTTAAAATCACTCATTTCTATTTTAATTAATTCCTGTAATCATTACTCCAGTCTTTGATGTCACACGGTCCTTCAGAAATCATTCTAATATGCTGGTTTGGAGGTGATTAGCAGTATTTCTTTTCTAAATTACAGTAATTCGTTCACTATTATTGTGAATTTTGGATTATTAGATTATTTAATCCTTTCAGACAATTTTTCTATATTGCAGGATAATTTGAAAATTTCAGGCAATTTTATATTGCTTGATTATTTAATTTTAGACCATTTTTTGCATTGCAGTGATTAATTTAGATTATATATAGATTTATTGTTTTTTATTATTTCTTAATTCTTTTACCCCCAGTTTCACAGACAAGGCTTAAGCTAGTCCCAGACTAAATTGCACGTTTGAGCTGTCTCAGATGAAAATATCTTGCTCTGACATATCTTAAAACATGTCAGTGTCATTGTTCTGTGTTAAGATGCACACCTGTAATATTTTCTTACAAGGCATTTTTGTAAAAGTTGCTTAAATATCTTAATTTATGCCTAATCTAAGCTTAAGCTAAGCCCCGTTTGTGAAACCGGGCCATTATTTCTGTACAAATTAAGTTTCAGATTAGTTAGATTCAGGTTTCAGACAGAGACACATCAGGTAGAAAATCACTATAAAGTAAATCGGTGTAAAAATCAGATTCAATTAAGAAACCCATTAATTTTTCATATACAAATTGATTTTCAGCAATAAAACATCCACCCAGGGCTCAGCTTTAAGTCATGATATGCGTTTTTGTAAAGGTGTAATTATCTGAATTCAAGTGAAGAACTACATTACCCATAATTCTGAAGAAAGCGCCACCAATCAGAGAAGCTGGTGTTATCATGAAAACAAAATTGCTGTTCTCATCTAACATGAAAATAATATAAAATTCTAAAAATAGACTTTAGAAAGCGAAATGTGTACTTCATCACAGTTCTCTGGTAATTTTAAATTTAATTTTAAATTGTTACTTCTTGCTTGTTATGTTATTCTAACCTCTTCAAGAAAACGCGGGATGTCAGAAATAACGTTAAACTGTTAAAATCCTACATTCAATTGAATTTAATTCATTTTTTATGCGTTGATCATACACCCATCATTGTCTCTGCGCTCAACTTCTCTCAGCCTCCTCTCCGGGTTTGATTACTTTCGCCTGCTTGTCTTGTTTTCATGAAATGAACGGACGTAACAGCAGCTAGCTGTCCACTGCACGGCTCTGTCACTAAAAGGTGAGACGCGCTTCATTTTCATTTGTATGTCATTTTCCTGAATTCATCCTATATAGCAGAGTAGTTACAAACCCATCGAATGGTGGCCGAGATGCGGATCACGACTGATGTTATCACAGGCCTGATGCTAATGCGCGAGCCAGCTGCGTCTGGAATGACATCATCAGGCTTTAGCATTAACCACACAAAAACAATTTTCTGATGATGCTTTTACATGCATCGCTCGTAAATAAAGATCTGCCATAATTCAGTCGCAATGCCAATCCCGTCGCGATACCTGAAAATGAAAATAAATGAATCATCAAACCGAAAATGACAGATAAGCGGCAGATATGACATAAATATGATTGCAGATTAACAGACGTCACGAAGAGCTCCAAATCGTGTGTTAAAAGAGTCAAATGGCGGATCGTCGTCGTGCTGTCAGAGCTGGAGAACTGCGATGGGTCGTATTTGAAGCATTATTGACAGTTTTGTGAATACTGAGTATTCAAATCAGGGTGTCATGGCAATCATGTGCATCAAGTTTTGCACACAGCCGCTACCCTTTTTAAGCTGGGAACAGCCAGTGATCTCATAAACATCTGTTGATTTCAGGAAATCATTTGACCCCGCACAGATCACATGCAGCAGCCATCACTTGCTCGTTTCCATGTCCTCCTCTTTCTCGCTGGGGTTCAGGCTTGCTGGAAATGTGCCCTTTTTGTTTTTTTAGAAATAAATTGTTACCTTCGCAGTCCCCACCCACCCACGACACCTTAGCAACCACATCATGCATCTGCAAGACTGAAACAA
>JAUMHP010000057.1:3522435-3536962 GCA_032361065.1 Enteromius trimaculatus
CGCACTCCCCACCCACACACACACCCACCCACCCACACACACACACACACACACACACACACACACACACACACACACACACACACACACAATTATGCTGAAGTGCATCAAAGTCTGACCTTCTTCAGCATTCAGGTGTGAACGCTTGTTTAGTCGGAAAGACTAGCTGTGGAAATGCTCTGGAGCTCTTCTCCTCCATCAAAGGCCTGCAACCAGTTGCAACACACCTCTTTAAGATAAAGGGATAGTACCACAGTCCCTCCTCTGCTGAAGAATGTTGGTAATCAAATCATTCTGGTACTAGTTGTGTTCCATTGCATTGCAAGAGCGAACAAACAATAACAGATATTTCCCAAATTATCTTCTTTTCACCCATAAATGAAAAGTCTATCATCATTGAGTGTCTTCATGTTGTTTTCAAACCACCTTCTTCCTCATGGTTGATAACCAAAGAGCTGGTAGCCGTTGAATTATTATTATTTTTTTTAAGTTAATGGCTACAAAAAACTTGGTTATCAGCATTATTCAAAATATCATCTTATGTGTTTAACAGAAGAAAGAAACTCATACAGGTTGGAACAAAATGAGGGAGAATAAATGATGGCAGAATTTTCACTTTAAAGGCTGTTAAAGAATGCCAGAGATGTGTTCGGTTGTATTAAAATAGAACATGCATTAGATAGTTTTGACATTTTTACCTATATTTCATCCTAGATTTAAGTCTATTTTATGTTTATATTTCAGTATTTATTGACTCTTTTCACAATGCTTCATAGGATTGTAGTTGTTTCCCTCATTAAAGCAGTTAAAGGAATAGTTCACCACACAAAAAAAAATACAATTAACAATTAATATTTTTTGTGCACAAGAAAGTATTCTTATAGCTTACGGTTGAACCACTGATTCAATTTTAATGATGTCCTTTTTACCTTTTTGGGTCTTGCACAGGGGTACGTTTCCCAAAAGCATCGTTAGCTAACTATGATCGTTAGTTCCATTAAACTCTATTGGTAACGACGGAACTTGCGACCATGGTTGCTTTTGGGAAACGCACCCCAGGTCGGTTGCATTGCTGGCTCTGCAGGATCAGAAAGCTCTCTGATTTGATCAAAAATATCTTGATTTGTGTTCTGAAGAAGAACGGAGATCTTACAGGTTTGGAACAACATGAGGGAACATGGACAGAATTTTCACTTTCGTGTGAACGGTCCCTTTAAGAACAGTGTGTTGTGATTCTCCTTGTGGCTGGTTTGGTTCATGGCTTATAACTTTTTTTTTAATAAAGACCTTTTAAAATCCCTATGGGAAAAGCGAGTGGGAAAAATTCTTCAGAAACCAAGGCCACTAAAAAAGTAGGCGTGCACTGTTAGCGCTCTAGTGAAAACAAACATGCCATCAGCTCGCTGTCCTTGAACAAATGTATCAGGCCGTAAACAAACAGTGTATTATGATTAGACTGAGCAAGCGTTCAGAGAGAGAGATTTAGTTCTGAGGCCTTATTAACCCACAACAACAGATGGATACACTCACCTAAACTGCTGCTCAAGAGCTAGCTATCTGCATGTGACACTTGCTTCTTATTTATTTTTTTCACTGCTTTATCAGATTCTGTTTTGCTTCTTTCACGCAAGCTTCTGCACTGCACGGATAAGATCTCACTGCTGCTGCACACTGTTTCGGTTCAGGCTATGTGAGAAAGTGATAAGAGCCTGACTTCGGGCCGTCGTATAGCCTAGACCTATATTTTAAAATCATTTTGGTCTACCGCACACACACACAGATACACCCAAGATAACTGGCCTGCTGTAGGCTGTGTAACGCTAAAGGTGTGGATTGTTCAACTTTCACTGTTTAGGTAATTTTTAGCGTTCGCATATCCACCCCTGTGTTTCTGTCTTACTGGAGCAGCAACTCACACATATTGCCATAAGTCATATGATCACAATAATCCAATTTAAAGGCACAGTGCACCCAATAAAAAACATTCTGTCATCGTTTACTCACCCTTATGTTGTACCAAACATTATTCTTTTGCAGAGCACAACAAAAGGTATCGCGTTTTATTTGTTAATGCACTGAAAGTCAGTGTGTTGCGAAACCAGTATTATCTTAAAGTCTATAATTTTGGGGGGATGTCATACTTTGTTTACACTAGGTCTGTTTGCATTCGCAAGTTTTTTGCAATCCAAGTAAATCCAATCAGATTTCAATTTGTGTAAGTTCTGTTTATATGATTTTCATACGATTTTCATATATACAAATGCACTATATAGGCTATGTATTACAAATAGAGCCCGACCGATAAAAGATTTTGAAGGCCGATACCGATACAGATATTTGTTGGTTTTAAATGATATTTGATATTTGGATATTTGCTGATTTTTATTTATTTATTTATTTTTTTTTTTTTTACAGAAACGCACAACAAAACATTAACAGATTTCCCTAACATTAGTTATTAATTAGTTTTAACTAACATAATATGATAATGCATTTTAAAAAGAAACTTGTTTCTTTTATTGTCACAACGGAACAGAGGAACATCGAAAGTTCTGATTAATAAAATGTATAAAAATAGAAACTTTAGATATAAAACTTTAAAGTCCTTTAAACAAAAACAACCAAATCAAAGTTACCAGTAAGGGCGTTTTGTCCGTTTTTGTTTTTGAAATATTCATTTATCGGCCATTATAAATGCCGATACCGGTACTTTGGAAAATGCCTAATATCGGCCTGCCGATATATCGGTTGGGCTCTAATTATTTTATTAAATTAAATATTCAGTTTTTATGCATATTTATTTGTGTCTAAGTGCAACTATGTAAATGTATCCATGCACTGTGGTAAGGCATTAATAAAACAGTCAGATTGTAATGTTTACATCATTTTTTCCATCGATAAGATTATTTCAGGTTACGCCACCCTTTCCAATCCATTCTAAATTTAATTCTGCTCAAGCTCAATAGAAAAGAGCTGATTGAGCCAATGAATCTGGTATGAGCAGAAAATTGTGCATGCAAGCAAGGCTGCTGTATGCTGGGTTTATTTTTGGTAGCTAGAATGAAAACGTTTCCAATGTGTTTAATGCACTTCAAGGCGAGGAGAACCTCCTGTCCAGCACCCCAACATCATGGACGCCTGTGCACGGATCAGAGGGGTCCCGTTAAAGAGCCGTGCCACCATGAAGAAAGAGGTACAGTGCTGACTACCATGATTTAGTTCTGTTGCATGCGTTACTAAGCTCTTTCAATTTCCAATATGTTTTATGTTTGTTTGAGCAGACCATCCGTGAGGGCTCCAACCCGGGCCTGAAGAGCCTGTTGAAACACAAGAAGGAGCTCTGCAATGTGGTAGTGGAGCTGCATAGTAAAGAACCACAGTCTTTATCAGAAGTAAGGATTGAATGTTATTATTGCAACTGGTTCTAATGTACAGGAATTTATTTATTTATTTATTTTTAGTTTGGATTTTTCCTTCAACCCATTGCAAACTGCATACTAGCGTCTTCTGTGTAAAGTTATATTCAGTTTGACAATTTAATTACACGACTACATAGCACCACAAACCCTAAAATGCCTATAAAAAGGCAAGAACAACTTTGCAGCTCAAATAATATACACATTTAAACAGAAGAATGAGTGTTTCATGTAAATTTTAACGTACTACTCAACGTGAATGTGCAACAAATGCTGTTGATTGTGCTGAGCTGGAATAATACATACGCAGATGTTTCAGTTTAAATGTTTCATGACCTCTTTTTGAGTTGAGTAATTTTGAAAACCTATGACAAAAGATATTGGCGATAAAGAGAGTGGTTAGAGTCAACTGGGACAGTTCGGCAGTTCGACTGTTGCATGGCCGCATCTCATGAGGCTTGGGTAAATTGTTAAATTCAAAAAAAGAAAGTGCAGTTGCAGCATGGCTGGTTTTCGTTTTTGTTAGGATGTAATTTTTCCGTGTGGCTTTGTAAGCCTCATGAAGGAGGGAGAATTGTGCCTGGGGATAATCAGATAATGCAAATCAGATAATGCAAACACAACTTAAAAGTACAGTACTGTATTTCCTACGCAACTTGTCTTCATCAGTGCAATGTAAACACCTGAACAGTGAAGGTGCAAAATGCTAGGCACGCATAGATACGTTTGTATACACTTTTCTAATACTTTGTCATCACTTAATCATTTTGAAGTTGGCCTGATGTGTAAAGATGTGTAATCAGTAAAGAAGAAGCCATGCATATCTGCTGAGCGCTCAGCTGTTTAGTGCATTTGCCCTCAAAGACATTTCCTTTGACGATGGCATAAATGTATAAATGGCATAATTGTTCTCTTTTATAGGTACATTATGTATGCTTACCTAGTCATGCTGAGGGGGAAGATTATACACTACAGGTACGTGATAGTTTGCACCACTTGAACAATAAAAAAGACTTGAACAGAATGAGCAATGAAAAGTAAAAATGCAAAAATAATAATAATAATTGTTCTATTCTGTAAACTACAAAAAGAAAATAAAGATTTGTTGGATCTTTGTATCATGTATTCTTGGATGTCTACAGACTCTGACATCCCTTTCCACTGAGATGATGGAGTTGCTCAGATCGCTACATGTGCACACCCTTAAAGACGAAGAGATTTTGCTCCTCAAAGACCCCAAAAGGCCCTTTGAGAGAAAGGACAGTGTTTCTCCGGTATGATTTGCTTATATTTTGCTGGAATTTTTCAAGTATGTTCATGTTTTGTGCGAGACGTGTTTGCTGTTGTAGTTATTTTGATATCAGGTGTCCTTCATTGTTTCGTCTGGGTTTCTGTATTTGTGGTATCGTTTTGTGTGAAATTGGGTCTAAACAGAACTAACCTTGTGGTAGGCAGCCATGGTATTAAGTTTTATACTTTGAACATTACATAAAACCACAAGTGTTTTTTCAGACATAACAAGAGATTGCATGCTTTCTTTCATGCATGTCAGGAAAAATAAGAGTGCCGTGAGAAGGCTAAAAATCAAAACTTCTCAAGAAATTATGTCAGATCAGGGTTTGACAGTTTGCAGTCTTTATATTTATAATCATGCAGCAGAATTACGTTTATCATAACAATTTATATCAAGGATCATGATGTAAAGGCTTTCATTGTGTTATCTTAGCATTTGATTCTTTTTTTTGTTTTGTTTTTGTTTTAAGTGCACTTCTATTTTTTTCTCCCTCAGGCCTGTTCAACAGCTTTGTGCATATTGAGACATAGCCCCACTCCTCAGATTAGTGTTTGCAGCATCCTGGGGTTGTTGGCTCGATACGCAGCTGGGATAAGGTATGCACTGGAGTTACAAGTTCTGCAGAGGGGCGCTTCAGAAGCAGGCCAAGCTGAGGATGATGACACCAATCAGTCTGTCTCTTCTATCGAAGAGGACTTTGTTACTGCTTTTGAGCATCTTGAAGAGGAGGATACAGGTAATTACTTCCTATTATCCTAAGACTTATATTTTTATTTTCAAATATACACTAACATTGTAAATACAGTTTGGGGTCATTAAAATGTTTTTGAAAGAAGTCTTGCAAATGGCATTTAATCAGAAATGGAGTAAAAACTAATATTATTAATAAATGCTTTCTATTTGCACCCAATTTCCTGTGATTATCATCAATTTGAAATAAAAATCTTTTCTAACGCTATAAATGTTTTCATTGTTTTAATCAGTTTAATGCCACCTTGTTAAATGACATTATTCAATTCTTTCAAATAACTTACTGACCCTAAACGTCTGAACAGAGTGTTTAAAATGAATTTTAGCTTTCTTGAATGGGAAGCATAGATGGCTATAATTTAAATGCTTGTGAACAGATGCTAGTTCTAGATTTAATTAACTGTTAATATTCTTAAGAACTGTTCTCTGATCTTGCAGGTGGCCATAGTCAAAGAAACCAAAGGGATGTGGCGTCCCAGACTGTCCCCCCTCATTTGAGAGACTTTTCCGGATCTCGCATTATTATAAGTTCCATCCCAAGGAAGTCAGTGCGCAAGGACAAAGCTGCTCCAAAAGTGTCCGAAGCTGTCCTGAAGTCAACAACGTGGCCCACGAGTTCAGAGAGCTCGTATGCACTTAGCAGTCTTCCAAAGGGACGCGCTACTTCCACATCCCTCACAGAGTCAGATGAGTCAGACTGCTCAAGTCCCAGCCCAATTATATTCCTGGATGAAGTTGGTTATCAGAAGAGTCTTAAAGCAAAACTTGACATTCCCAAGATCCCTGTTTTAAAAGACGGAGTAGAAGATTCTGACTCAGAAGTCAGTGAATTTTTCGACAGCTTTGATCAGTTTGATGAACTAGACCAGTCTTTTGATTCCAACATCAAGGTCCTGAATGAACAACCCCTCCCTGGTCAAACAGAGAAGCTTGTTGACAACTCTGGTTGTAAATTTGTATCAAGGGGGTGCTCGACCACAGCAATGAACCCTCACAAGTTTGATCATAGAACTCTTCCAGCCAATGTCAAGAAACCAACTCCACTTAAACCAGGATCACCGTACAGTATTCCCTCTGATTCACCAGATTCCCCACGGCCTGCAAGGACTCCCTGCGAGGAAAGCGGGCCGCTCTTCAGTCCCGTTCGTTCATCTGCATTTAGCCCACTGGGAGAAGGAGGCTCCTTAGAGTATTTTTGGAAGGCAGATGGAGATGGCTCGGAATTGCGTAAACCACAGGACCTTTGCTCGCTGTACAAAACGTACTCCGATTTCGCCAACAACCTGTCAAAAGAAATCCTTGGATCGGTCTGTGGGTACTCCTCCCCTGTTGATTTTAACATTAATAAGAACTTGAGCTGCGTGTGTCATAAGGAGTTCAAAAACACTAATGGGCATCTAATGAAGCTTTCAGACATCCAGGAGACAGTCACCATCACCAAATCCCAGTCACAGTCTCTTAAGGATGGAATTCAGAAGTTTGCTACAGACTTGGTTGAAATGAGCCTTGGAAGTGCCTTAAGGGACTTGCAGAAAGGTGTGTCCACCTGCACCACTACACTTTGCCATTTGGCTGCAAGACTGACTTCATCAGTATTTCAAATGGCCTTTCATGAGATAGGTATGCGCCATGCATTTGTGTTAAAAGAGCGTGCCATAAACGGTCTAGCCAGTTTCTTAGTAGGGGAAGCCGTTTCTGGAGCTCTCAAAGAGTTCCTCTTTGTGAAAAAGCAGATTTTCAACAACACTGTCACACGATTTGCTGCAGATCTCGCTGAGGAGTTAGTGTTTGAAGGTATTATGGAGGTCTGCCAGTTTTCACATCCCTCAACTCCACTCACACCAAGTGACTGGTCGTTTGAGCAAGAGGAGGAAGTGGTTTCTTCCTATGCCTCTGACCTGTCGGAGTCTGTTCTTCAAGAGGCTTTTATAGAGCTCTCACAAGCTGATGTGACTTTCACTACACAGGCAGCTATCAGTGTGTCAGTAGACAACATTTGCTATGTTAGTGCTGAAGATAGTTCTCTCATCACAAAAACCTGCAGTGCCCATACAAGCTATCTTGGATCTCAGGCCGTTGCAGAGGCTGCAAATCAAGAGCAGGATGGTTGCACAGTGAAGAAAGCCTTGTATTGTGTGTCCGGTATGGCCAGTTGTGTTCCAGTTCCTGTAGCTGGCAAAGTCATATCCCATGTGCACAACTCAGATGAACCTTCTCCGTATAAATCCAGTATTAGTCACGTATGTCAGACCAGTCCTAAAAGAACCATTTGCTGCCAAGTGGAAGTGGCATCCTCGACATCAGATACCTCTGAAGCAACTCCGACTGAGACGTCACCAGGTCCAGCAAGAATACAGGATGGCAGCGGTGAGGAAGTTCTTGACAATCTATCCACTGGAAATGATTCCAACAAACCTTCCATTGGAAAGACATTTCAAAACTTCTCCGGGAATATGGTGGACACTATAGTAGGGGAGGCATTCGATCTGATGCACTCTTCGACAAAAGTGAAGAAGAAAGTGGAGGATTGTGCAGACTTTTTGAGCAAAACGATAGCATCTCGCATGTCCACTCCAAGCCATGGAATTGTTAAATCACACGATGCATCGACTCCCTCACAGGTTCCCTTTCACTTGGTGTCAAAGGGCTCTTGTGACCCCTCATCCAGAAGTGTACGTCCAGTCTCCAAGCTCACCCCAGAGGTCCGTTCTGTTGTGAGAATGGACACATTGGAAGTGCCCACTTTTGAAGTTGCCTCATGTGGAGGTAGAAAAGCCAGTGCCGATGATTTGTTAAGCAGCAACTCTGGAACAAAATCAACTGAAATCCCTAGCACTCCTCCCTCAAGTCCTCAGCAGCCATCAGACGAGTACAACGAGAAACAGATCAGACAGTTCTCGAAGAAGCTCAAAGGTACGCTCGCAAAAGAATTTTCTCCTGCGACTCCTCCACCCACCCCTTATTACCCGCCTGCCACAGACATCAAAGAAGAAGGTTCGGTTTCAGACAAGTCTGATTTCATGCTCAAACTCATTAGGTCTCTCTCCGAAGAAGCTGGCAGCAATGAAGATGAGGAGGAAGACCAGGAAGATGGTCCTCACTCTAGAAACTGCCAGGCAGAGCTGAGTCCCAATGTCAGGAGCAGAATGATCGAGAGGAGTGCTCTCCATTATGCAGAGCGTTTAGCTTGCCACATTGTTTCAATGGCCACTGAGATGGACACGCTAAGCCTCGGAGAGGTGAAGAAGACTGTGGGTGAAGAAAGCAAAGGCAGTGTCGCCTTGCATAGCGCACAGTTCTCAGAGCAGACTTTAAATTCTTTGTGGACGTATGCTGGAGAAGTAGCTGGAGAAGTCATTAATGATGTCAAGAAGATGATGAGTTCTAGCCATTGTCGTCATAAAGCTCTGAAAAGAGGATCTGCAAACACTGCAGACAAGCGTCAGAGCGGAGATGGCCTTTTGGGAAGTTTGGCCTGTCAGTGGCCTGGTGATGTCCAAGTGAGTGGCAGTTCAAGTGGGATGTCGTCAGAGTATCCAAGTTGCGAGAGTGTCACTGACGAATATGCAGGATACCTTATTAAGGTGCTCAAGAAAGAGGGAGGCAACCGAGAGCTTATATTGGATCAGTACGCCACTCGCTTGGCGTATCGATCTATTAAATCTGGCCTGGCTCATGCGGCACGAAAAATTAAGCAGAGATCTCCTTTGAGGCTTCACTCCTCTAGGCGTTTGCACAATGATCGTAGCCCTGAAGTTTCCCAAATTCCAAAGTCATCCCACGCTGCACTTATTGATGGAAAAGATGGATCGTCTTGTGAATCCCTGCCATGTGCTTGTCAAGACGGTCAAGAAATAAACGGTAATGAATATGTAGAACTTGTGAACTTTGCAGAGTCGCTGGCCTACAACATCACGTGTGACGTTACGAGAAAGCTGAGAATGAGCTCTGTTAGACTGCCAAAATCGCTCACAGACTCTTGCCTCTACAGGAAGTCCACTGTCGAGGACATGCCAGAAAATCTCATCAAAAATACGTTTTCATGCTCTCTTCTACCTTATACAGAAACCAACAGGCTCTACCATAGTACCAGCAGCTTGAATGACGGCAAAAGCAACAATGGTGTAATACAAGTCATTGAACATTATGCCAGGAAAATTGTCGATGACACTTTGGAAATGACACTGGGGCCAGCATGTTTTCAGGCAGCGGTGGACAGAAGGGGACTTGAACACCATTCCTTCACAGAAAAGCTGGCTGAGGCATATGAATCTTGTCGATACTGCCAAGGTCGAGAGTGCCTGTTTTGCAGTAGAGATGGCCGTCGTGGTTTCCAGGGAGTGAAAATAAGAAGACAACAAGAGTCCGATGCAGGGACTGGACTGGAAATTCCTAGAATACACATTGATTTGGAAAAGAGAGGTGCATTTGCTGAAGAAATGGTGTCCAGTGCCATTGAGAAAGCCAAAAAGGAATTGAGCTGCACCAGCCTGAATGCAGACAGCGGTATTGGTCATGATGGCGCAAGCTTTGCAGAAAGTCTCACCACAGAGATTATGACATCCGCATTGTCCAACGTCTGCCAAACCGTCAATCTTGGGTACAGTGTCACAGCTTTAACAGAACCATACACACAATCACTTACAAATTTCTCATCAGTTACTCACAAGAAGTGGATTTCCTAGATTTTGAAACTTTGTCCATTTCAGTACCTCAAGGAGAGAAGGCGTCAGTGTGACAGAGTCAACGGTGAGTCAGCAGCTCAGTTTGAGCGTTGGTGATGACAGTCTTGGTAGTTGGTCCAACCTGAGTTTTGAAGAAGACCACCCAGATGAGAGCAGCAGCTTTCACCATCTTAGTGACAGGTGAACAGGTCCCACCACACTTACAAGCAATACACTTTAAAAGAAACATTGCTGGTTGACTACCACACTCAAGTTCACTTTGCTTTCTTTTCTTGTGCACCTTTCACAAGCATGTGGCTGAAAAGTAAATTTGGTGAATTAGCAGAGAATGAATTTACAATGACCTTACCAGTGCAATACAGAGAGGACCGGTTGTGCTCTAGAAGAGTTAATTGTCAGTGTCAGATCTGTAAGTTGTATAGTAGCCCTTTTTCATGCCATTTGCAAGCGTGTTTAGTTTTCAGTCGAGGTATTTTGACTATATTCACATGTTTAGTCTGAGTGAGTTTTATCAGTTTAGGTTTTGGAGTAGTAGAACATAATGCATGACTCATTATAGCTGAAGAACGTTTATTGTTCTTTTTCTTTTATATACAAACCATTTTACACTTTCTTTGAAGCCAGAGATGCTGATTTTCTCACCAAAATTGCTGAGGAACACCTAGGGCCTTGTCCAGATGAGCATTTAGAGATATTGTTTTCATTCTCAGAAAAATGTAACTGTCCTTGGCTCCAAAACCTGACGGCTGAGTCACACAGTCTTGTCTTTCAAAGGCAGGCGTTGTTTAGTAGTGTTTTTGGCTGCAGCGTCTCAATGGAAGCGCTTTCTATCAACAATTTAATATCTCCCAAGACACTAAAAGTTGAAATGTATGAGCAGTTTTTGTTTTGAACAACCCATGATACCATGAATATCAATCAAAATATTTACAAAAGGTGTGGTTGTCAGCTTGAGGCAGTGTTTCTGAATAACCAATTATTAATGCATCACCCTATACTCCATAAATCATCAGTGTATCCAAATATAGATGATGGTTGACAGGTTTTTTGATGTCCGTTGACATTAATCCATGTTAGAAATATGTGCGATTTGATTTTCCTTTCTTGTCTCATCACGACTATTAAAAAGTATTGTTTAAAAAATGTGGCTACCGATACCTTGAGTTCGATACCGATTTTCTGAAATCGGTTGTATCAAGATTACATTATCTCAAAAAAACATTATTTTTTAACTTCTTAACATTTATACAGACTCAAAGCCTCTTCGAACCACATCATGTAAACACAATTTTATTTTATTGTTGGAAAATAAAGGGAATTTTATATTACAGTTTAAAACACTAAAGAAATACCCTATGATTATTACTTAAAATTAAAGCTTTCATATTTTTGGAGTAGCCTATTATGTGCATTCTGCTGAACAATAGTAGTATATTTCAGCTGCATTGTCCAAACTGAACTATAGATTGACTTTGAAATGATTTTGTAGTGTTTCTTCTTTTTCTCTCCCTCAGCAGTAATGGAAACAGCAGTAGCTGGAGCAGTCTGGGTTTAGAAGGCGAGGTTTATGAAGAGCATTTGTCCTTCTCTCCATCAGACAGGTTGGTCTATGGAAAGAGGCACAGCATAGCCAGCGTGGGCTGCTCTAATTACTGCATGATGTCATGCAATCTTTTATCAGCAAGCGCTAAAAACATATCTGATATCACCTATTAGAAACAAACCTTTGCTTTGTTTCTCCGTTCAGAGGATGGAATTAGTCAGTCGGATCTTTGTGTATGTGTTGGTGGAGTAGGAAGTGTTGGGAGGTTGGGTCATTGACTTCATAAGTGTGTTGTGATATATTTTCTAAAGAATGAACAATCTGTCCTTTTTGCATGCTTCCTGTTTGAGTGAAAAGGGATTTACCAGCCTCCAAACCCCATACGAATTCAGGTCCACAACATGAATCATGTGCATTAGAGTATATCATGACTCACTCCATTCAAGACCAACAGAGATGTCTTTATAATCAAGTACAGAAAAATATTATTACAAGAAGCATTATGATCGCATCTTTTTGCGATTGGCTGTTTAACACGCCACTTAATTCACACGAATCGGGCTGCAGGATATCTAATTGAGTCTTTGCATTGACGTAACAAGTTAAATTTCTCACGCTTAACGCTTCGTTCGCGTCTGGTGTGAACGCAAGAATGAATGTCTTGTTACGTCCATGAATGCATTTATTTATTTAATATAATCGCAACATTTTCTGTAAAGCAATCGCATATGCTGACATCGCGATATGATTAATCGTGCAGCACTAGTTATATTTTTTGGAGTTGAGACTATTCATGATATTTATGATTTTGCTGGTGAGATCAAATTTATAAACACTGTGAATATGTGTTTTGCTGTTAAACTTTCTAAAGACTTTGCAAGTAGAAATACAATAAACTGCATTCATTGGATTATTTCTGTTATAAAATATTTTTATAATATATTATTATTTTAATATATTTTAATATATTTTTTAAATAAACGAAACCTACATTTTCATCAGCAATTACTCCTTTTTTCCCCTGTTGCATTATCTTTCAGAAGTTTTTAATAAATGCTAAATTGTACTATTATTACTACTAATTTTACTACTTTATGATAAACTGCTGATTCATCTATTAATAATAAATTTAGCAATATTTTAGCAAAATCTTCCTCTGATTGCATAAATATTTAGAGAACTTTTTTTTTGCTATAATGCCATACCCCAGCTATTTGGTTAAATGCATTAAGAAATATATAATCAAAAAAGTATAGCATCATTATGGGTTAGTATGGGCACGTCACAAACCAGCTCCGCCACAATTCATGCCATATTTATGTTAGAAATGGGAAGCTGGGAGCTCCTGTCACTCTGTTCTGCATGTGGTTTGTGGTGTCTTTCCCATCCATCTGTCACTGACACGGTCTTACACCTGTAATATTTTCAACCTTACAGTGACGGCACTGAAGAGAAGGAAGCTGAGGCCAAAGAGGATTCAGGCGGTAAATGAAAACTATATCTGTTCTTTGTATTTTTTTCCAGCGCTAATGTTTATTCTGTGGTCTGTTGTTAGACCTCAACTGTTAGACTAATTTCGGCCCTTATTTTTGCGCTGCCACTCATTTAAACTGGTCTTACTTGGCCGAACATCTTCAGCACGCCCCTGTCAAAGCCACAAGACTATTTATCCACGTTCCTAGTTGTCTAACTGTCAGACTGGCTCCATGTGGGTCAACAGATGAGCTCAAGCAGAGTTCTGGGTCTGGCCTAGTTAACAGAGAGAGCGTGGGAACTGGTTTGCTAAAGTAGACTATGCGTTGTGATGAGTTTTGTGTGTGTGTACGGGCTGAACGTGTGTGTTTTGTCCGTGCAGGAGCGGTGCGAGTGGAGAGGGAACATGGGCTGGCTGAAAGAGCTCTGCTGGTGGTCAGTACAGATGTCCAGGGTCGAGCTGTGGACCCCCAGTTGACGGCTGTGCTTCAGTGGATCGCTGGCTCCATCGCTGATCTGTCTTTTATGCAGCTGAGCCAGTTCTCAGCCCAGGAGCTGCAGCAGGTGAGAACACTAAGTAATGTGTTACGCAGTGAAATCATGTTTACACCGAGCACACAGCGCCCCTGCACGCAATTCCTATTTTTCTCAACATTGGGACATTTGATAATTGGGAAAACAAAGTAATTAGCAATACTTACTAGCTTCTTAGGTATTTTCTTCTAAATAAAAAAAAAAATAATAATGCATTTATCTGATTACATAACGTGCATTACATAACTGCTTAGTATTATCATAGTTATTATGAAATATATTTATTAATATTTACTATATGTTTTCAACAATTAAGTTAAATATTATGTTGAATATCAGAACCCCATGAACAAGAAGTCAAAATCATAAAGTAATAAAAGTAAAAGTACAAAAAAACTATTTATGTATATTTATTGAAATGTTTGTGGAGAGTACAACTTTTTTCTTTTTTCTTTTTTTAATATAATTATTTTATTTAGCAAGGATGCATTTAATTTACATGACCGTAAAGACATTTATAATATTATAAAAAATTATATTACAAACCAATGCTATTCTTTTGAATTATAAGAAATGTTTCTTGAGCAATAAATCATATTAGAATGATTTTTGAATGATCATGTGACATTGAATATATACTGTGTGTGTGTGTGTGTATATATATACACACAACCGTTCAAAAGTTTTAGAACAGTAAGATATTTAATGGTTTAAAGATGTTTCTTTTGCTCATCAAGGCTGCATTTATTAGATAAAAAAATCCAGAAAAACTGTAATATTGTGAAATATTATTTCAATTTAAAATAAGTGTTTTCTGTGTGAATATATTTTA
>JAUMHP010000057.1:3541205-3562055 GCA_032361065.1 Enteromius trimaculatus
ATATAAATTCTTGAAATTGAAAACGTGCGTGTCTTACATTATTTTAATGTATTATCTGTATCATGAACACACTGGTTTGTAGTGCAGACAGTTTTACCGTTTACTGGACGTTGTTATTCTCATTATTTACCTCTAGCATCTATACAGGAAACCTCCTCTATAGGCTTACTTTGTCATATATCAAGGTTTAATTTTGTGCTTCCAATTTTCACTGCAACGAAAGTTGATTGAGACTAAACATGCATGAATGCAATGAATAGATTAATACATTGTGTAAACGTTTTGAGAACGCTATCAAAGAAAAGAGAACCCAAGAACATTTTGTTCTAAATGTTTGTACAGCCTTTTCAGATTGTTACCTTGTGGACATGAAGTGTTCAATCACTCGCACACGACATGCTTGGGATGCAGAAAAAGTCTTGAAATGCACAGTAAGAGTGAAGGTCAAAAAAGTCCATCTAGCACACTGACAGGCAGCGACGTGGAATGCAAAAACGTCTTCAAAATATCTGCCAGACCTAGATCTTATCAGTTTAAGCAGCTCATTATAGTACAGATACGTTTTTATACCTGCAGGCTATTTCAGTATGCATGTGAATCTGATGTGAATGGCATTTTGCATAGCAGCAAAAGATGGACCATTTAATTTTTACGTTCAGTGAGGAGGAGGAAAAAGGTCAGTAACAACAACAACAAAAAACACTTAACTAACATTTTAAGCTGGAATCTAGAGGAATGGGGGGGGGGATCATAATACCCCTTTAAGTTGTCCAGTATTGTTTTTCACCCCATACAGCCACTCCTTACTGTAACTAAAGCTGAAAAATGTGCTATCCTCCAGAGCTGGAACAACAGATTTGGTGTTTGTTAAATGGCAATGAGGTTCGCAGTAATTTCAGGCTTTGTAATGACATGCTGGTGAAAGAATTTCAAATGGCAGCAAATCTGACAATAGAGTAGATTCAATGAATCGCCCATTAACGCACTGATGAAAGCCTGTGCCGTCATCCACACCCAACCCTCGCACCATTACACAAGGTGGCTCTCAGCAACCCCCAGCCAACACAAGCAGAGACCCATTGACTTTATTAGGTTGGCCTCACATCCCAACTGGTGTGGTCTGACATCAGACAGGCTTAGTCTTAGACTGGAATCCCCCCTTTGGGTCTGCCATGATTCAGGGAATGATATCACTTCCTTCCCAACCCTAACACAAGAACTGCGTTGCTGGGTGAATCCATTGTGGAGGAGAAGCAGTTCTGAAATTCATGACATATGGTAAATAATCTCCACCTACCTCATCACCACTGCTTTCTATTTTGTCTCCTCAATAAAAGAGACTTAATGAATGTTTTGTTGAAAATAAAACTTTGTTTAACCACATAGGGTTGGAACCCATTCAGTATGCATCACTGCAGCACCAGATGTATGTTTTCTTAATGGATTATGACAAATCGCGTTTGGCTAGGCACTGACTCGCATTAATTAGCACGCAGTCCAATGCGACGGTCAAGCTGCCGTGATTTATCGCCGAAGTGCCGATGACAGCTGGGTGTAGAAAGTCTTTCAGATTCATTTCCTCTATTCATAAAGGGTATAAACACTCATAAAAGCTATTTCTCATGGCACACTACATTTCATTTCGACATAAATACAATAGCTGCCACAGTTCAATAAGGTCACGCCAGTGCAAATGGCATCCTTCATGCTAGTTAAAGGTTGGCGGGAAAGATAGATAGCAAGGTCTTGAAGAGATTCCAGCAACCACCCTATTTGTTTCAACCTTTCAGAACATGAACCAGATGACATTTGACCATCACAATAGGGTCGTGTCCCAGCACCTTTCATGAAAAGTAGTCGGTGACTTAGCAGGATGGCTGTAAGATAACGCCCCGTGCCAATTTCTCTGCATCTATTAGCAGTTCATTTCCATTCATGACCACAGGCCATTGTTTTACCTCACAGCAAGGAGTATCGAGTGGCCGTAACCAGGACGTCTTAGACAACACGACGACGCACATGGCAGCGGTTTCTGTTGCATTTGTGGGCTGAAACTGAACTCTCGGGTGGGTGGTACAGGGCTCTCCCACAGCCCTGAGCTAGTGAGGTTGGCCCTGTTTTTACCATGGAATCATCCCACGATGGGAGAGCGTCGGCTTCAAGAGGTCTTCAAGACCCCTCATTCACTTGAGGAGCAGCTGAGTCATTTCAAAATATCAGTGTTTACTAGGTCTTTGCATGAGAAAGTGACCCCTTGCTGCTGTGGAGAAGACTCACTGTTTCCCATGCTTGAACATGTTTTTATTCACGTGGCTGAAAACACATCAATCACAGAGTTGCCGTACACACCGAACTTAAATCAGCATGACATATCGTAATACCGGTGCTTTGATCTGGCTGCTTCCTGTCTCCTGACGAAGTCATTCCTGACTCAGACATGTCATAATATGAAAAACAATTGTCTATACCCTTCCATGACCTCAGCTTTCTTGACGCCTTCCCAGGCATGCACCTCTATATTGACATGGTAACAGTGAGGATTAGTTTTGGGGGATTTTCTAATGAACGGGGTGTTCTTGATCACAGTGCATGAGTCACGTCTCCAACCATTTGAGTAAATAACCAGTGACACATTATGCAGCAGCCACAAGTTGTACCATCTTCGCAGTGGTCATACCTTGGTCAGTAGGGCAGGAGCTCTTCGCCAACTGGAAAGCTCTCGAGAGGCAGGCTGGGAAAAACTGTCAGTGGGTTAAAATGGGCAGCGCTGTGGCTACTCGAATTAGGCCTTAACTAACGGAAAAACAAGCAGGAAGCTGTTTGTGGGGAGTGCAGGAAGAGGCAGGGAGGCAGTGCTAATCTGGTGACATGCTGCATGTTTCGGTCTTGAGCGGAGTCGTGGATGCGGCTGTGTGCTCACTAAGGAGCCAGTTGCAATTTATCTTGGGATAATGAGAGACTGGGCAGCCTCTAACTGACGGTTTAGCTGTAATGGTCTACCACTGGCCTATTCCACACTGTTCATCTTAAAATCATCGCCCCATAGTGATACAGCAAGCACCACCTGAATTATATTAGCGCTGTACCAAAACCTATTGTGCTGCCTCGCTGTCTACTGCCTACATAGGCAGCTGCCTTCCTAGTCAGCATCTTTAAACCTCATAAGTGACCCATTCGGGGTTATGCACCACACAAATATTGCTTATAGTAGTATCTCGTGGACAGTTCAGTTGTCTTTATGGATGCAAAAACTGGGTGCGTACTGTGCTGATGTTAAAACCTACGTCACATGAACATGTCTTACTTTCGGCTTTAACATCGGAGCATGCCAATCGTAGCCTTAAAATGCTGCTTCTGTTGCCAGTTTACTAGTTTTTGGAAGCAAGCGAGTGATATCGGATATGATCAAGATGTATTATGGCATATACTATGAAAACAAACGTTCTCTTTCCAGCTGTTTGTTATGGTCCATTTATTTTTCTAAAATGATAAAACATTGGGTTTTGTCCCAATGTTCACTGAAAAGTATAATGTAGGCTGTGACCCCATCCAGATCTTTAAAACCTCTACTGTGTTAAAGCCAAGTATTTTTATAAGCTGCCTTCTAACCATAACAATAGATCACATATCAAAATAAGAGGTTATGCTGGCCCCTTCAGAATGGTTAACCTGATCGCATACTGCCACAAGATTCATAACAGTTCCTAGAAATACTACAGCAATTAGACGTTTTAATCTCTGGACTGAGTTTAGACTAGAGTGATTCCTCTGGCATAACACCAGCCTTTGTTTGTCAAACCATTGATGCATGCTCTAATAATCTGCATTGTATCCCAACTAGTGAAACTGCTCATAAAGTGAAACTGAATATAAGTATTATGCCTAAATATTTTTGGCACATTTATTTCGCAAGTGATGTTTTCAAATCAGTACTTGGTCAAAACCACATTCCCCTTGTCTTCGCATAGCCACATTTTTTTTATTACCAACATAATGTCTAGTCCACTTTGCACTTTAGCATGGCCAAGAACCGCCTACTTAGACAGGAAGTGGCTGTCTGACCGACATGTGAGGGGACCAATCTCCAAGAGTACTTTTTAAAGACTTGATGTTCCTTATTATAGTTGCATAGGGACTTGTAAACATGATTTTGATTTCCCTAACAAACTGAAGCAGTGAATCCTGCACAACGCCAACCAATTAGAACGCAGCATGCCATGTGTTTAAGAGCTCTTGCCAAGATTGCGTGCATTGTGCATCGAAGGCCCATGTGGGCGTGCCAGCTTTTCTGTCACCAAGTTGGTTGTTTCGCAATAATTTTCGTTAGACTGAGTATAAAGACCGAAACAGACATAGAGCAGAGCTAAAGTGCCCTTTTCAAGACCTCTTCTATTATGATGTATAAAAGAGAGAGCGAGGAAGGAGTAAAGAGGAAGAGGCGAGTGTTCTTTGTGTGCTCTGGGATGACTTACCACACAGGATGTGGCGGAGAAGGGAAAGGACAACACTGCACTCTTTCATGTCCCATTTCTGAAGTCTGGAACGTGGCGACTTCTTAATTCTGTGCGTATGCAGCTCTGACACGGATCGCAGATTAATATGAGGAATGACCACATCTCTGTTTCTGTGTTATTAAGCACTGTAAGGACAACAAAAAGTTCCACGGGATACAAAAAATCCCATGAGCGAGGCTCTGCGGTGATGCTAATATTTCAGATCGAACTTCCTGCCTCTACTTGAGTGCTGAAATATTGTGAAGTTTATGCAAAGAAAGCGGTCGGCCTGAGACACTTTAGCTTAGCCACATGGAGTCTGCAGCCAGAAAAAAACATCCTCACGGTGACTCCACAGTCTGCGAAACATGGGAAGGATTCTGGCGTGGTGCTCCTGCTCATCCTGTGTGTACAGTACCACGCTTACAGGAGAGCTAATAATACGCTCCAGGGGCCTGCTCAGCACTGAGGAAAGTGCCTGCCAGTGGTTTCGGCTACTTTGCTCTCAACACTGCCTGGTTTTGGCCGTCTGTCATATTCTGATGGAGTGCTGGGTTCGGCGTATTCAACTACCTTCTGGCTTGGGCAAGAACAGCTCACATGGCAAAACAAAAGGGTATAAATACCACCCAAACCTTCCTGCCGCAGCGCCTGCATTCTGTGGAAAATAGCTGAAGGCACGAGAAACCCACGGCAAAACTAGGGTTCTCACGGTATATTAATGACTCTCGAGCGAACGTGGCGTGCTGCGGGATAGCGGTCCCTGCGAGGGCAGCCAAGTTCATAAGGTTACCGAGTGTGCTTGAACTTGTCCGGCCTTGCCCTAATTTCGGAAGGGGAATGCAGGTGACCCGATCGTCGTCCGCAGGAATGCTGGTTGCCAAAACAACTGCGAGCAGGCACGAGTTACGCAGAAGTCACACAAACTCCAGCGTGGTGCTGTTTGCAAGCAGAGTAATAATTGTGGTTCTCGAAAAAAAAGCTGATATAATGGTGGAGCATTACAAACTTTCAGCACTAGAGGCTGGATGAACGGGGGATAGCCAAGCACATGAACTCTGTTGACATTTATCAATTCTCTTTCGAAAACTGACGCTTTCTCCGCAGCTGCCTAAAATAACTGTTTTAAAACAGCCTTTTCTGCTGGGATTTGTAATTGCTTGATGATCAAAGGGCACGTTTGTTTACAAAGCTCTATTCCCTTTAACATTGTTTCAGCTTGGCAATAACAAGAGGAATTTTAGCATGTTTATAACTCCAGATAAACACTCGGTGACTCATTGATTCTCTTCAGGAATATCATGGATGCTGATTTAAAAAGTGTGTGTTATTTGGAAAACGTGTTTTTTGGATCGCAAATGTTGAATTATGTGCATGTTGTTCAATACGGTATAGATTGTGTAGAGACAAAAACATCTGTTTTAGAAGTCTTAATAAACTTTTCGCTGGTGTCTCAGTAGCTGTAGTGAGCTGCCTTGATAGACAGGATGTTGGGAATGCATTGTGATCCCTTAGGCAGACAGCTAATTTGTTTTGTTTTTTTCTTTACCTGGGTGGCTCAATAGGGCAAAAATGCTCACTAGGCATGATTCCAAAAATCTAGCAGCTCACTATTACCTAAACAGCCTAGTTGGCATGATGCCCAAAACATGCTGTCGACACCCAAACTGTCTAGGTTAGCAGCTCACTAGATATGATGCCCAAAGATGTTGTCTAAGTAGGTAGCTCGCTAGGCGTTACGCCACAAAATCTGTTAAGGTAGACAGCCCACTAGCTATTTCAGCAAAATGACTGACTAGGTAGGCAGATCACTGGGTATAACACACAAAAATAGGTAGTCTATGTAAGCATCTGGCTAGACCTATTAAACCAGAAATGCTGTCTAGGTAGACAACTCAGTGATATTAAACTGATGCATGCAGCTCACTAGATTTGATGCCTAAAATGATTGACTAGGCAGGCAGATCACTAGGAATAACACCAATAAATGCTGTCTACTTAGGTTGCACATGAACACAGCCACAGTCTTGTGTGGTCTCAGTATTACAACAGACAGGAGCAAATATTACATCACTCCAGGAAGTAATAGTCGTTACACACACAGCCCCATTACAGTGGGTTTAAAGTACAAGTGGTTTATTATTATGCACTTGTCATGTTAATCTCACTGGTTTTAGGAAGTTGTCAGTTTAATCTCATTGTGGTTGGTGTGGTACTTCGTGGCGAGGAAAGATATTTTGCCTAATAATAACAAATACCTTGATTTATTTAGCCTACTTGAAGTAAAAACTAAGAGCCACGTGCAGGTTAGCGTAGTCCTCATCATTTTATATAGCAATGCGACTCCAGCAACCTGCTCTTGACTGATCTCACACAAAAAGAAGTGAAGAGAAGAAAAAAAAGGAAACATGAAAAAGCCAGATCATCCGTGCCTATTATCTGATTGGCTGTCTCCGAAGCAAACAGCATTGCCCACCCACATGTTTATATGAATCGTTGATCATTTGTCGAGTCCTCCCACAGAGAGAGGATCTGTGCCGCGATCGAGCGCTCATGGCAGCTAATGATTATCGCGCGTACCTGCGGAATCATATCGACATGGAAGAGGCTCCGGGGCGCGCTGCGCACACGGGACCCACGCACAGAGCGCTCATATTCGGCACGCTCGCTGTCATGGGACTGCTACAGGTCGCGTCGAGTGTGGCGATTTTGTTGCACTTAACCGGTTATCTGCGAGAGGTAAGAAACTCTCAAGGAAGCAAAGAAAGCGCACTCCCCCTTTTATTCCATGCACTCTTTCTTTGTAACACTTTTACAGGCTTTGTCACAATTTAGGTGCATGCATCTTAAAGTTTTACTCGCGTTTCAGCACTTTTGAGGCCTCGTTTCGTTTAACCTGCTGTGCACTCTGAATGTCAAGCGCTGCAGGACGGTTCAGAGAGTGTGAGACGCGCCGCGTTTGAACTTCAGAAGGAGAGCGCGCGCTCGGAGAAGCGTATTGTGCCCACTCAGTGCTTTTTGTGCCAGGTGGGGTTTTAACGTAACTTACAGAAACTATTGATTCTGTGCTATACAAGCTGCACGAGTGTTGGGGAAAAAAAAAAGTATTTAAATTTGGTCTCTTCGACAGTCGCTGCAGAGAGTTGGCACAATATTAAAGCTCTTGATATCTTCAGTGATTCAGATGGTTTGAAAAAAAACAAAACAAACCTAAATGTGTCAGGTATTTTAATCTCGGTCCTTGCAGGCGTCAAAAACATTCTCGTAAACATGTTATTAGCCTAAGTGTGTTTCTTTCCCCCCCCCCTTTTCTATTCTTTAGACATTACTGCTGCTAATATCACCTCACAAATGTATCAGTGCTTGATACAGGAGTTGTGTTTTATGTGTAGATCATGTCACAGTATTTACCGATCTCGCTTGATTCCGAATTCATAACTTGTTAAATGTTTAAACAGTTTTGTTTTGTGCACTACTTTTGTTTTTATAAAAAAAAAACTAATAAAATTGCTGACGCAGGAAACGATGGTTTTTGGCAATGCTGATCCTTGAGAATGTGTTGTTGGTCTAGCACTGGTTTCCTTTTTCCTCGTTTTCCAGAAATCTGGAGAAAACAGACATTAATTTTGCTGTTGAGGCTCTCCCACGAGTGATTCAGAGATATATAACATCAGTCAATTCTCATTGAAAAGTTCATTCCTGCCTGAGTATAAAAGAGAAAAATGAAGAGCATCACAGCTATAAAATAACACACATGGGAATTATGTAGTGCCTAAAGCATGCATAACAAATCCCATCTTTAGATTCCAGCTCTGTTTACTCCAACCTAACTTCACAAGCTGCATCCTGAGATGCTTTGCAAATGATTCAGAAATCCAGCTTAGTAGCTAGAAAGTAAAAATGACTTCTCTTTTTTCCCCTCTGGGAAGGTTGTTTTCTGGTCATGTCAAGTTTGCCCTTTCACCCTGATTCTCCAAAACATACCCTCTGACTTCATTGCTCATCTAGTGGTGGTGGTGGTGGTCTGATACTTGTATGTTTGGCAGAGCTGCAATGAATGGGATGCTGAGAAACAGCTCTCGCATGTTGCCATGCCCAGACCTCTCTCCTGTAAGTTAAACACTGTGGAGAATATTATGACATCTTGTTTTGTGAGGCTTTGGCCCAGACGCAGCGGTGTATGTCGGAGGCTTCTTGTGTTCTGGTGGAGGGCCAGAGAAACAGATGCAAGAAAGGGAAAAAGATGAATGTCAGTTGTGTTTGGCTCGTGATTCATGTTATCCTCAGAAATGGATGCAGGGACAAACTGAACCAAACCGTATATGATAATGAAATGATCTTTCCTTTCATAGCCCAAGTATATCAAAAGCAGTTCAGGGATTTAGAGGAAATGAGAATAATATCACCCTGTGTATCTCTCTCATTCTGTCTGTCTGCATTCCATCCAGTGTTATTTACAGTTACAGGCTGTTTCGGATTTTTGGATTACGCGGTGTATTATGTTACCTTGTAACTCGGCACCTGCACTATTCATAGTTTGATATAGGTGTTGACGCCCTAGTTTTGCTCTTTGAAATAGTGTTCACAGTCTAAGATCAGTGAGAACAGTTTATTTAGTTTCCAAAAATGCGGCTGATGTAGTGATAGCAGAAAAACTTGTTTGTGCTCGAACATGCTTGACAAAGATCAGTGTTTCTCTTTATTCAATCGATCCCAATAGAAACAACTGCATTAATGCTGAGGGAAGATCTGTGTAATTCTGGGTAATAGAGTTTTTTTTCCAATGAAAAAGAATTAGTCAGAATGAAAATAGCGTTGTTGGGGAATTTGAAGAATCTTACGTGGGCATTTTGTGTGTGCAGGTGCAGGTCTGTTGCTTATGATATTTAACAAGCACCTCATTTAAAGCCTGTGTGATGATATTGTTCTGTTTCACCAGCAATACCGAAGCACTGAAACAGTAGCTGGACTTATTAGTTCTCATGGAACTGGGTTTACAGTAAATGTACATCTTACATCCCATTTGTTCTCTGAGCAAATGTCAAGCGCAGTTTGATATCTTAATAAAAGTTAGCCTGCTTTTCCGCTAGTTCATTAAAAGCATGCAGTGTGCAGTGGTACCTGCTGGATGCAGTTGTGTAACTGAACTGTGTTTGTTGTGTTTTACAGGTCGACCTTGCCTCAGCCCAGCAGAGTCCTAATGAGGTGAGCTTGTAAACTTCGAAAGATGAGTCTGTGTTCCTCGTGCTTGTGCATTCTGGCTCAGACTCAGAAACAGCATCAGTGTGTAGTTTTTACAGTTCGTTTTACACAACACAATTGCCTCGAAATGCAGTTAAAGTACACCATAGATTCCAAACAATGAAGCTGTTTTCAGCTGATACTTGATGCATATCCAACCGAGAATTGAGAAGTGTAAAGATGCTTTTATGCAGGTTGGGGTGTGATAGTTTAATCACCATTCTTGGCATCATAAGACATTTCATGTGTTTATAGCAAGGCATTTCCTCTTATTAGCACAAACAATGGAATTCCAAACATGTATCTCTCCAGCAAGTAGTGTTTACTGGATGGACAGAATGTACCTCTTGCGTTAATAGTATTAACTTCCCATTGTTAAACACGGGCTCTGCATAGTTTTTTCACGTATTTTGTTTAAAGACAAGGATAAACACGCCAGAATACTACGGCTGCTGTAAAAACATTTCATTAACTGTGATGGCTTTTGAAAAGGTCAAGTCAAAGTCCCTGGAACTGTTTTTTGTCAGTGACTTAATTTGGATATTTAACAGTGTCTCAGAGCTAATGGCACCATAATTACAAATGATTTGCTTAAACATCTATATATGGTCCGTATGGTTGCCGTTCTCATTGTTCTGTCCTTATGCAGTAGACTGTAATTGTAGGGTTTAGAAAAAAGACATTTGGCTGCGGTTAAGAAATAGATTTGTCTCAATTAATATCAGAATCTGTGAAAAGAGATCAGAGGAGAGATAAAGTGTGTTGACTTAAGTTCATACATGCATATAAAGGATTGTTTCCTGTATGTAGCTACAGAGCTCGTTTTTTTATAAGTGTAATGCTGTATAAAATTTCGATTCGTGGTCTTCTAGGCTTTATGAAGTGTTTTTCCCTCCCTGACAACTTTCTTTGCCAGGCCCTGAGAAGCTTACTGTTTTTATCATTACCCTTATTTCCGAGGGAAGCGTAAACCTGAAAAAAGTGTTTCAATTTATGTTATGTCATGGCTTTTTAATGTTGCTCGAACGCAATCTAGTTTGAGAGCTTGTATGAGCTGGCCTACTTTGTTTGCGGTCTACCAAAATTCTTAAGAAGGTCAAAGCACCGAACAACATCCAGAACTCTGCAATTGAAAGCCGTAATTATTATGTTTGTTTGCTATTCGATGCTAGCATAAGGGCACAAAAAAACTAATATTATCATGTTTAGATATTTAGCTTATATTTCATAAATGTAGCTTTTCTTTGGGCCTTAATCTACTACCACTTATATAAATCTCTTTGTGGTAAAATATATATAAAATAATGACATATTCGCCCACAAGTCAGACTAGATTTCACAGTTGAAGGGAGTGTATATTTAAGCATTTAGTGTGTTGCTGGACTTTCTGGATTGTTGGCTCCATTTAAAGACACCTTCCACATTAGCAGAAATGTAATTCTTTCTGAGATTTTCTAAAGGCCCTTGAGATTTTTTTGGTCACAGCAGGTGAAAGTGCAGTAAGGAAACACCATGACACATTAATAGCCTGGTAGAGTTACTACATCCTGGTCTTTTGCCTTATTTATCTGGTCTTACCTGTCATGCACGGTGTTCCTTTAATAAAGACAGTTGAGTCTAAGCCTGCTGAGCCTGATGCCAAATCTGCATCTGGAAACCTTTTTGCCCTCATGTGAAGTTCCTGATTGCTTCCAATGGTTTTCAGCCATGAAAATATATTGATGAAGGATATAGTATATATGCTATATACTGACTTTGTTTTTCAGATTTTTCCAGTCAGTAAACCCTGGTTACGACTTTTACAGTTTCTAGTGACAGAAACTTGAGCTTTAAGGACTTTCAGATAATAATAAATTCAGATAAATGTTCCATTTTACTAAATGATCATTAAACTATGTTGAGGTGTAACCATTACCCTGAACTCTTTTGCTTGTGTGAAGTAAGAAAAGCAATGGGGAGTCAATGTATAACTATTTCCGAACTTGATTGTCTGCTTTCTATTTATGCCGCGTCATGTTAGGTAGTCCTTGCCACTGCGAAATGTCATTGGTCCAAAACATTCAATATCCATTTAAAGATGATCATGATCAAAAAATTGTCACTGTGAAGATCTTACAGTAATGTGTTTGGTTGTTTTTTTTTTTTGTCTCTCTCAGGAAATGCACAGTGAAACCTTAATAGCTGATCCTGCATGTAAAACTTTTAAGGAGAAGAATCAGAAATGTCGACTAAAAAAGCCGTTAGCTCACCTTCCTATCAAGACGCCCACTAGTTTTTCAGCCAGTAAGCATATGCATATTTATTTCAGAATCACATTGGCATGATTGTCAATAATGTTTCCAGAAATAGCTTTCAATTTCTCTTCAAAAGTCCAGATTTACATCAAACATGTTTAGTCTGATTGTGTTACTTTTGCCTTTGCAGAAAATCGAAACGAGTTAACCATGATCACCTGGGATGACTCTAAGGGCCTGAAAATGAAGACGAAACATCATGACGGACGAATTCTAGTGGAAGAAGCTGGCTTTTATTATGTATATGCCAAGACCTGCTTTCGATACGCTGAGGAACACGACTCAAGCAAAGAGGACGTCAGCAATTTAGAGTTGTTTCAATACATTTATCACGAGAAGAACACGCAGTCTACAATTACACCTATTCTCCTTACAAAAAGCGGCGGCACTCTGCAATGGAACATCGCGAAGTTCAACATGTACTGTGTGGAGCAGGGCAGAAGCATCCAGCTGGGCACTGGCGATGGTATTTATGTCAACGTATCCAATGCATGGCTACTGGACCCAGCAGCTGACGGGACATATTTTGGAGCTTTTAAGATAAGCAATTGATTTGCATATTTTTGGCTACTGAACATGTTAATGCACATTTTGTAAACTTTTTTAAAAAGTGACCATGAACCACTGAGCACTTGTTTTTGATCACTGCCTGATTTTTGTTCAAAATAGATGACTTTTAAGAGAACTTTGAACACTTCTTAATTGTGCCATTGAAGTACCAGCACTAGAAAACCAAGAATGGACTCAAGCCTCTGCCTGTGTTTTTATAGTTACGTACCAATGCTGGTACCGTAAAAGTTAGGACAATTCCAAGGGTCAGAGAGCTGGCCCGACGCAATCCCTGGGACGTGATCGGGGCCTGAGGGAAAAAGTTATCCATGTTAGCGTATATCAGTTCAGTACTGATACGGTGGTGGAGAGATGCTGGACAGTCCTAGCAAAGTACGCCGAATCACAGTAGTCTGCTGCGACCTTTACAACAGAGGAAGAAATATACAAACTAAGTGCTCCAATTCAGTTTGAATCCTACTCCGTATGAACTTCTGGCTCACTGAAATGTTTTATAAACGCAATAACACATGTGCAGCCTTAGCCGTCCGTAGTGATGTTAGCAGTTAGCACACCAAAAAGTAACTGCCTTAAGATAGTAAGAAAAGATGACATATCGTTACATTTATTGGTTGAATCAAGACATACAACTGTCTAAATACCATGAAACGTTTCATTCTAGCAAGCATGGTTGAGTTGCAGAATCTGTCAAAGACAACTGAATTGTGCCAAACCGGTGGATAGACGCTTCCTACAATTTCACCCATTTAACTGATTGGTGTATTTCACTGTTGGACATTTAGAGCTGCCCTTTGGTGTTTTTTTTTTGTTTTTTTTTTCAAATTTCTTGCAACAAAACGTATGCGAGCATTCAACGAAAAATCAAAGCAGCAGGACTGCCTTTGACTCTGTGTGAGAAGCGATGTGCAGAGCCAAGTTGAGTTTGGTTCGCTATAATTTAATTTTGGTTCGTTTTTTTAATGCACTAAGTGTATTTATTTATTTTCTATGCTGATAGAATGTCAAATGTTCTGTCTGTTGTACAGTTTTTTAGTGTATGTAATTTAATAATTGCCTTCATTCCATTCTTCAAGAGTTTTTGGATGAAGGGCCTTGACTTTAGGTCAGTTATACATGCGCTTTAGTCCCAGGCACAGGGCTAGTGTTTAAAGCATAAATGGATTAGTTTCTCACTAAGAAACTTTATATTTAAGTGCAGTTCATTTGACAATTCTGTGTGCAAATGTTTGTGGACAGCAGAATATGATGTTGCCTTTGCCAACACAAAGCAAGCCTTAACAGGTTTGCAGCCTTAATTTGTTTTTCATATGTTACAAGAACTTTGTTTAATTATGTTTATTTATACTATTCTGCCTAATAAAATCCTTTTTTTTTTAAATAAAATACCAGTTTGTTAATGAAAAATACCTTTGATAATGTGATATGCTAAATGCTGCCTTGTTTTTCACCTCCTAGGCTTTTATAGTTTACATATAGTCTATTTTAAAATTGCCTCGACAAAGAAAAAGTCCAGGCGGTTCCCAGCATTAACTGGCTCCTCTCTGGAAGTGACAGCTAAAGTAAATGTTTGGTCTTTCCTTTCTTTGTGGTATTGTCAAGAAAACGGGTGAATTACGCTAGCTGTGAGGTGGGAACATGGTCATCCTTAAAATAATATCCACCCTTTAGTGGCGGTTGTTTTATCCTCTAATTCACTGCAGATATTCAGCCCAAATTTTGCTTGGACCTCTTCTGTGCTGAGAGAATAGAAGTAGGAGAACCAAAACAAAACAGCGTCCCATTGTGTTTTTCTCAAGTTTAACTCAAGTTTACAGATTGATTTGAGAGGAACTCATAGTGCTTGTGCTCATCACTCAACAAAGCCAAAAACTGAAAGCACTGTGGTCTGTCAAATCCAAGGGTGATGTGGCCACATATGAAGCTTGACCACAATATTGCAATTGTTAGGAGGGGACCAAACCGATATAATTATACGTTTGTCTTTGAAACACTGTAATGAATAATTTAATTTCGTAAAGGTTAAATCGGATTGTTCTCTTTATTTACTTCTTAATTAAATAATAATAATAAATTTAATAAAGTATTAAAAACAGCTTGTGTAGGCAGTAAACAAAATATCTGAAATGGAAAAAGGAGTAAAAACAACAACAACAATAAAAATCTGAAATAAATTGAATATTTTTATTAGCATTTAATCTTTGTAGCATTTAATGCTTTGTATTAATGTTTTATAAAAATCTAATAATATAAATTGCTTTTAAAATGTCAAGTGGTTTAACAATAAAAACATATAGTACATGTATAATATTATTATTATTATTATTTTAAAAATGTCAGGTCGTGTAACCATAAAATAAAATTGGCGTACGCAAATGTACACAATTATAAGTGAAACAATTTTATTTTTTTAAATGTATTTATTTCACATCTTGTTATTTTTAAGTCATGATTTTATTTTATATAAGGTAACAGTAAAAAATATGTAAAAGTGCTTTTAAACCCTCGGCTCCTACTACTTCTACTTACTACAGCTGCTGTTTTATCTTAAATGCTAGCACAGCAAATGTGCTCTGTCTCTCAAATGTTCATTTTTTGAAGCAATTACATTTCTCAATACTTGGTCCCATAAAAATGTCAGGGTGTTTGCCAACTGTACTGTGTGTACACACTGACTTTATGCCCCATATATGTAGAGTTTGAGTTTTTTGTTTTGATTTTGTCTTTTTTTCTTTCCTTCTTTTTAGACTTTATTGTTTTCATGTGTAAAAATAAAGGTTTTGGGTTACTGGTTTCCGAATCCAAAAACATAGCATTGCAGCTGACAGTTGAATAGTCCCATGATCAGCCATATGTGTGAATGTCGGTCCATTTACAGCTCAGTCTATACGGCACACACTTCACCAGAACACATTTCTGTGGTCATCAGATGTTAGCAACCCAGTGTGAAATGTTAATGGCCTTGATGTGGAATGAAATCTTTTGTGACTGAATTGTGCTTTTGTAAGCATATATCACAGGCATTGATACATTATTAGATTAGCTAACTCAGAGAGCCTCTTTTAATGGGATTCTGTGGTGAGCGGGAAATGGCTTCAAGGTTAGATTTATGAAGCAGCTGGGAGCATTGTTATGCACATTAAAGTTGCTTAGCAATTTGCACGCTCATGCATTCTTCCTTTGCTGACTAAGCTTCGGCAGTTGTTTTTACTGGGCAGCACGGCTCTTTGACAATACAGACTGAATGTCTTTAACGTCTTACAGATACACTATATCATACCTGATAGCTAGTTATTGATTTCATATCACCAAAAACAAAATTACTAGACTTACAACCTTCCATAAAAATAAGCAGTATGTAAGCGAATAAAGGATATTGGTAATACATGCAGTGATACAAACAAAGGCCCCCCTGTTGATGTCCGCTTGTGTTTCCACAGGCTTCAGGACCTTGGACAGCACAGTTCCAATCAATGACCAAATTTATCACACGTGACTGACAGTGGCCATTGCAGATCACATGACCATGACCGTGCTTTCAGGGCGAACCGCCAAGTAGCAACTTTGATCAATGCAGAACTAGAGCATACATGAAATGGAAACAGCAACAGAGCTTTTCTTCTGGTTGTTGATTGTATTTTGAGATGAACACTTAAAAGTGAACTTGCATGAGAGGGGTATAAGTGGACTTAATGACTGTAGAAGTCCTGCATACTGAGCGTAAAAAAAAAAATGTTGTTTAGATCATGTCTTGCTTGACATGACATTTTTGATTGAACATTATGGTTACACTTTATTTTACAATACAAATACTCACATGTACTTACCCATAAAGGTTTTGGTAATAACTACATATGGTTAGGTTAGGTTTAGGCTTCATATCAAGTTATTGTAATTGTTACATAGTATGTACACGAGGAACAGGACTGTTAAATAAAGTGCTAGCAAAATTACTATATCAAAACACTTTTAAAAATTTAAATGCATTTTAAGAGTAAGACTGGTACGACGGTGTTTTAGTGCCACAAAAAAAAACCTACTAGATTAAAGTTGTAATATTTCAGGAATTTTGTAGAAATTACGAGAATTAGGTGGAAATATATGAAGGAGTATTACGAGAATAAAGTCTAAATGTTTCAAGAATTTAAATCTTTGAAATTAAAGTTATAATATTTGGGTTTTGGATGTGGATTGAGAGAAGGCCACTGGAATTTAGGCATATTTGAATATTGCTTCACCTTACTGGGATGAGATCTAAGAACTTGTGGAAACCGCTTAAAATCAAGAACATGATGGCCCGGTTTCCCAAACGGGGTTTAGCTGAAGCCAGGATTAGACATTAATTAAATTAAGATATTTAAGCAACTTTTACAAAAATGCCTTATAAGAAAATATTGGTGTGCATCTTAACAGAGAAACGACACTGACATGTTTTAAGATACGTCAGAGCAAGATATCTTCATCTGAGACGGCTCAAACATGCAGTTTAGTCTGGGACTAGCTTAACCCTTGTCTGTGAAACTGGGGGGATATTTATTAAAAGGCTGAACAGGAATAACTTTTGATCTTACCATTAGCTCTCACACTCAGTCGACGTTCCTTTGGGGGGCACTGTAGCTCTCTTATTTAACCCTTTTTGATCCACTACAAAGATGTGGGATTATTAACAGAAATTATATCACCATATTCGAGAGGACAATATGCTTGGAAATAATTATTAATAATAATTAAAAATAATAAATAATACTTCATGTCTTCCGTTGGATTCGTTATTTGTAGTGCGCCACCCAATAGCAATAAGATTTGTCCCTACTTTTAAAACAAAGTCTCAGCTTTCAGTTTTATAGCGAAACACAAATTGTTTTACAGTAATGTGTTGTTCAAGCTCTTTACTGATCAGAATGCTGTATTTATGTGAGTCAGTTCATTAAAGTATACTGTTGTGTTTGTGAAAATTCCATAAATCCAAATTGTATGATTATGTAATTCTAATTTCTAGTGATTATCATCGTTTGGATTGCAGAGACAGTCTCTGCAACAGTTTAATCTGGTCATTATACATTACCATCACTCTGTTCTTCTGTTTGATAATGTTCAGTGCTTTGCTACAATCTGTATTGTTAAAAGCGTTATATAAATAAAAGTGATTGGTTAATTGATTAATGCTTGTCAAGATGCTATGCCTCATGTTGCCACTGAGGACACTGAGGGACATCAAAACTTAATCCCTAATCAAAAGTGTCTGTCATAGACTTTCCGTCAAGGAAATTCCTTCATTGTTTCCAGCAGATGATATACATGCTATAGAATCTGATTTTAAAGATGTTAACGATGACAACAAAACTGTATCTCAAGATGACATCATATTTTTTAACAAATTACGTGATGGTATAAGAAAAAAATAGTTCTGCCTTTACCTTTTAAAGTAAGATTTTAGCTGCCAGACAACAGACAACTTGCCCTTTTGAGACTTAATCATTTAAAGAGGAAACTGTTAAAGGACCAAGGGTATAAAGAGCATTATGTAAAGTTCATAGAGGATGTCATCGAAAGAGGAGAGGCAGAGGAAGTTAAAGATGGTGCATGTGAAGGTGAAAAATGGTATGTTCCGCATCACAGTGTTTACCACCCTAAGAAACCAGACAAGCTGAGAGTTGTTTTTAACTGTTCTGCCAGGTATGATGTAATTAGTTTGAATGATTGTCTTCTTCAAGGAGCTGACTTGATGAACAATTTGACTGGTTTTCTACTTAGATTTCGCCAACGCCCTGTTGCTCTAATATGTGATGTTGAGAAAATGTTTCATTAGTTCCGTGTTTGTGAAGCAGACAGAGATTTTTTCTGCGATTCTTGTGGTGGAGAAATTGAGACAGAGCAACCTCGAGAATACGGAATAAAAGTTCATTTCTTTGGGGCATCTTACTCTCCAGAATGTGTGAATTACGGATTGAAGTATTTGGCTGAAGGTAATAAGGATCAGTAACCTCTGGGATTTGAGTTTGTAATGAGTAATTTCTATGTAGATCACGGTGTTACAAGTGTACAAACAACAGAAGATCCAATTCAGCTTGCTCAACAAGCCAGAGAACTTTGTGCTATCGGGATCGGCACTCCTGGCCGAGACTCTGGAATTGGAATCAGGATCGACTCACTTTGCTGTAAACCTGGAAATGGATTCGGGATAGGCGGAGCGGGATCCGCGGGGATCAGATCTGGCATATCACATTAGGACATTTCACTGCCGTATAAAGCGATTTCAGCTATATGTCATGTTATAGTATACATAGGCTATTGTTTGTATTTCGTAATAAATTTTTAGATTTTTTTTCATTTTTTGATTTTGAAAACTGAGACTTTGGAATATCTCCGGGTGCTCCCGATCCAGGCCGACTTTATTCTCGTAATATTTTTAATTCATTTTCGTTATATATTTGACTATAATCTTGTTATATTTGGACTTTATTCTTGTAATATTTTGACTTTATTCTCAAAATATTTCGACTTTAATCTAATTGAAATAAAAAATTACAATTATTTATTTTTTTAAGGTGCCACTAAAACACTGTCATAGACTGGTAACATGAGTTTAGAAAATAGGGGAATTTTTGATTCATGCAGTATTAAAATAGTATATGGAAAAGAAATAAGAAATGGAAAATTAACAAATGTATTTATTTTATTATTGTAAATATGTACTTTCAGACTCTAAAACATTCCAAGATATTTATTTAATTTTTTTTAAGAAAAAACAGTAACACTTCCTATGAAGCCTGTGTTTTTATGATTAATCATGAGCTATTATAACACATTGATTATGCATTCATTATAATGCCTTAAGAATACCCTTATTGTGTACTTTAAATACAGGCTTCATAGAAAGCTTACAGAAGCAAAGATGTCATCTCCATATTACATCAAAGCCTGACCTCTGTTATCAGATGAGATTTTTATTTGAGTACCATACAGGGGGAGTTGTGGTAAAGAAGAGGGAATACCCTACTGACTCATATAATGATCATAACCTTTTGTGATAAGATTACGTATCATATTTTTAACTTACTAAATTCTGTTTCTGTGTCATAGATGCCATCAGTTTTCATGCAGTCTAACCAGCCATTTCTGTAAATCATCATGTGATAGTTTCGGGAGGATGAAGTCAGCATTTCTGATTCAGTGTGAAAGCTTGTTGAGTCACAGTGAGAGCAATCTGTTAGCTGTTTTCTGTGTAAATTCATGTTCTGTTTTGTTTTGTATACCAACTGGTTATCATTGTCAACTATATGTAAGAACTTCAGTATAACCTTGAGGAACGAGACAAAATGATATTTTGTTGTATCAGTAATGTTACAGCTGTTGTAAGTTATGCATTGAACTGAAAATGTTTCCTTTTGAGCTTTAAACTAATGAATGAATAAGTAAATAAATAACTAAAGCATGCATACTGTACATAAATGCAATCATATGAAATATTTGTGATTTAAACGTTGATTGATAAAATGTCCACTTTATTTATAACAAAAAAAAAGAAGCTATAAAAATCCTGTCTGATTGAGCTGAATAATCATTTCAGTTGTTTTACAATTGATTTGATCTCCTGTGTACATCTGTGTACAAGAAGATACCGCACATGGTTTATGTCTTTATTTGTGCTTGAGTGTTGGGTACATCTGCGTAATTTATTTTCCAATGAATCCAATTCATCAACTCTTGTCTCTTTTTAAACAAAAATGACTCAGGCAGGGAAGAACCAGGATATGAGAAACATAGACTGAAATCGGTAAAGCCTCCAGACTTCCCAAACCACCGGCAACACACCCAGACTGAAGATGAGGTTCATATGGTCCTGATTTCTCTCCCCACTACCATCAGAAGAGGACAGGAGGGAATGATGGGATGCTCGGTGCAGAAACATGCCAGTGGCAGAAAACCAATTTGGTTACTTGCTTACGTAGGAGCTCACCACAAACTTGGGCTATGCATTGGTTAAAGATTTTCTGAATCTTCCACTGACCATGTTCAAAACTATAGTAGAGATACACGCTGTAGATGCAGGAAAGGGACCTACACTGACCGCACACATGCACACACACATTCATATGGAGCTAATTTTATGACAAAACTATTTGAATTATGCACATTTGAATAATTTACAAGTGTTATTTCACAAAACTGAATATCATATGGGATTTAAAATAGTTTTGAATTTGATTTCGGATTTGAATTTGAAATTATTTTACTTGAATATTAAACATTTG
>JAUMHP010000057.1:3565165-3596065 GCA_032361065.1 Enteromius trimaculatus
GTGACGAGTAAAGTGTATCTGGGCAGCTCTCTGGGTGCTCAGCACCCCCAAAGCTCTGAACCTAGAATCGCCCCTGACAACAAGGAAGGAGAAACCTGATGATGCCACATGATTAATTCTTGTCAGTGGCGGTTCTACATGGAATTACTTCCTGGGTAAGACCCCCTCTTAAAGCCCCCCCCCCAATGATAATAATAATTGATTGATGTTTGATGCAGTGAAGGATAGCTTTTGCTGTTACTTTTCTTTTTTTTTTAAGATTATATTAAATATGTGATGTGAGGAAAAAAATTAAAAAACAGATTTATAGTATTGTAACGACTGGCTGTTTTTCAATAAGACGTGGGTATACTGAAACTAAGCATTTCTACACAACTTCCTTAACAATTATCCTTTAGGATACCAGCACCTTACCCCTCCTTATCTTGAACTTAAACACCCGCGAGTTAATGTGTACCTTGTACTAAACAACCCTTAATATACAAGCTCACAGACAGTGTAATCCATCAGGAGACAACATTTTCACCAGGCATCATTTATTCACTCTCTGAGATGTTGATAAAGCTTTGCCAGAGGAAGTTACAAGTCCCTCCCCTACACATCTCTCTCCATGATGGTAATAGTTACACTTTTATATAACAGGGCTGCAAATGAAACATAAACACACATAACATTACTAATACAAAAACACAACTGTTTTGCCTAAACGACACAAAAATAAGTAAACTCTAGAGAAATACCCACACTGCACTCGGCAGCCAGCAGTGACATGCCGAATCATTACAGTATTCTTAATTGATCCTCAAATATTGAAATGACTAGACTATTCATTATGTTTCATGTATTATACCAGATTTTTATATTCTACTGCAAATATGTATTGTGTTGTATTGTTGTTTATAATGGATTAATTATTAATAAAAAACACCCACACACACAAACACACTGTTCCTAAAGCCATGATAAGCGGTATGTGTTGAAATTGACCAATCACAAGAGCGATCTGACATTTGATCCCCGCCTCCAAAGTCTCAAAAGTGTACGAGCAAGCAGGGGTTGAGCAGCTGAGAGAGAGCAGAAGGTCGCGCGAGCCCTGTTTATCACCTTTTTGCATATGCATAGTGTTGTGTGCTCTCGCAAGCATTTCTGCACAGTGAGAACACACAACGCTATGCGCGTGCAAAAATGGTTTTCAGCGTGTGCATACGCGCACATCTTGTTTTTATGTGCGCTAGATTTGAAACTAGGCTATTTAAACGCCATAGACAACGTTAGGGTATAATAGATAATAGAAAATCGCTTAGGGGCGCAGATGACTTTTTCCACCAATTAGTGCTTGTGCCACCCCCCAAAAAATGCCGCCCTGGGCGACTGCCCCGTTCGCCCATGCCTAAAACCGCCACGGATTGTGGTGACTATTTGAGACAGAATAAGTATTGATGTGGAGTTTTGCTCAGAGAGCTGCTCTTCCCAGCTTTCATATGTTCAGAGAACAAGCAGAGTGACGACTGTAAAGCTGTCATCCATCTCAGAAAACCATGTTTTTCAGTCTAAGTGGCAGATTATTTCAATATGTCTTAAACAATGAAATAATTCTCTGCTCCAGTGAAGGAAAACGATACTTATTCTCTTTCCCCAAATGCCTCAAGGGTTTACAGTAGTTGTGACCCATAACCATATGTTCGACTCACCCTTTACATGAGAATTTGGATGTTTAAGTTTTCACTGCGCTTTCATAGAATGGGGTGATTTGAGGAAAATTAACCAAAAACTACACTCATATTCACAAATGCAAAATCACATCAAAATTGGCTTGTTTATAGATACTTGGCTGTAAAAGAAAATACTCGTTTTGGTAAACTGTCCTTGAACAGGGGAAAAACTGGAAAAACAACTTCCCCTAACATTTTCCCTCATCATAGTGGTTTAACTCGCAAATGATGAGCATTCAGCTGGACCACATATAAATATTTCCCTTTTAAAAAACACAGACGCAGTTGTGTATATGTAGGGGGAAGCATACATTCTGCAAACTCTGGAAAAAATTGTCAGAAAAATCCTTGGTAAAATCTTTTAATGAACTCCATGAAAACAATCTCACACCAGACCCATTTGCTTGTGGACATTGCAAAAGCAGAGCTTAAGATTCTAAGAGGAAGTGGAGAATATGTCTCTGTGGTTAGCTGTAGTAATATCGATTTGGTATCATTATAATGCATGTTACAAAGCGGTGAACAGAAGCATCTGTTTGTCATTACACAGACTGGATAATGAACTCCATGACAGAACCCGTACTCATGCGAGGTCCAAACATGCAAACATGTGGGCTGCCCAACTCGCTCGGTTTGCACAACATGCAGTGTTGTAACACTTCATGCCAGCATGAATCTAAATGTACTTGTCTGTGAAAATGGAACTTATGAGTTAAACACGCAGGAAGGATTGGAAATTAGGTTTGGGTTTGATTGCAATGAAGCCGTGATGTCACGGGAGGGTTATTGTTTTGGAGAAGTTATGACTTGTTTTTAGTCTTTCGGTCAGGCTACACCGCAAGACGCAATATTTCATTCATTTCGGATGAGGGTCATCCTGATAGCTAATCGGTTTCCCCTCACTGAGACATGTTTTGTCTTCATTTCGCTAGTCTGACGTATTAATATTGGTGTTGACTTGAAAATCTAATGGAGAAAAAATCCCATGTGTCTAGTAGCTCTAAATCAAATTTAGCATGGTGCTTTGAGAAGATCATAGTGTACAGTCAGTCAACCGGTCATTACTGAATAAAAAACCCAGACAGGGTGATCAGGAGTTCTTAAATCAAGGCTACTTGCAAAACAAATACACATGAATTATTATCATTTTTATTTAATTTGTTTTTATTCAAGAATATAGAGAATACATAGTATGAGACACATGAAACTAGTAGGAAATCGATCCCCTTGTAATTGCTCAATTTTACAGTTTAGTGGTAATTATATATAAACATTTGACCACAAAATGTTTTGCCTGGCCAATCAGAAACCAATTCCGGAGAGTCTTGTGAATGTTATTCTACATACAGTAGGCTTATTATTTGCTCAGCAGGCTTGCCAGGGCATGATAATGAAATTTTATACCAGTTTAACAGTTCCTACATTAATAAAACGGCCTTAAATAATGTATAGTAATGTATTTAATGATATCGGGTAACTCCCATTTGTGCATATGTCTATTGAAATGAATGTGTTTTGCCTGTGAAATGCCGCCTTTATGCCGCCTTTAGCTAAGTTAGGATTTCAGCCCTAATGTTTCACCTGTCAATAGAAGTCTCTAACAAAACCCTGAAATCATACAGAAATATGATTGATTGCTATGTGAATTTAGAGAAGTGTGTTCAAGGCGGAGTGCTGTGGTCAAATTTCGGCAATATTTTACAGGAAGAAACCTGAACAACATCTCAGATGTATTCTGAAGTTCTGTTGCTGTTGAAGTTTGCCTGGGAGTTGCATCTTTCCAATCATGTGAATTTGTTTAAAAATGATTGTATTTAACCAGCGAAAATTTGGTTGCGACGTCAGGTGACCAAAATTCGACAAAAATTCAACATCTAATGACAATGTTAAATTGACATCTAATACCGACGTCACCTGAGGTTGATATTTTGTTGTTTTTAGGTTGTGTATCCAAAATCCAAAATTAAGTCAACATCAAATACTGATGTCAACCTGATTTTCATTTTTAAACAAAATGCAATGTTTGTCAGATGTCTTGGATATAAAAAAAAGAATTGTGTTATTTTTGTGTAGGACTGGGTGATTTAATCGTTGATTTATTAATGCACGTTTCCTCAGTAAAGCCGCTTCTTTGATTAGCGGTAAATCTTCATTAGTTGTTTTTAAAATAAGCGGCAGTTGATACACAGAGCTGTAGGTCACTGGTGAGCTATGCAATATCCCGTTCAAAATCAGACATTAATCACTTCAGATATTGAAGATGATATTGCCTAGCTCGCCAATGATCTACAGCTCTGTATATCGAAATGCGCATTAATAGACGATTAAATTGCCCAGCCCTATTTTTGTGCTATATGCGGAACCAAAAATAATTGCAAAAATATGTATCGTATTTTTTCAAACACCCCTTTTTAAAAAAGAAAAACTATTACTTATGGGGACATGCTTTTTAAACGTAGTGAAAGGAAGTTGTTAAAAACCTATTCAGTAAACCACATGAAACATGTTTGTGTGGATCTGTAGGTATTGAAAATGCAACTTTATAAACAGCTAATTAGGATTTTCGAGCTTGACATAAAATAAAGTAAGTTTAGTCAAAACACTTCAAAGCCTGCCAAGTTTCCTCAGGGATTTTACACACGCAGACCACATCCCTTGAAATCCTAGAGCAAACGCTGCAGGATGCTCAGAACGGTAAGGTCATGGGAATGTTCTTAATTCCACCTATCAAACCTCCACCCACATACCCTGCACACACACACTCACGCTTGAACACGGCTGTGCTGAAGGAGGTATTCATTTAGCCATGTGTCTTTCAGCCCAGCCGTCATTCTTTCCATTGTGGGAGTGATTGGCTCTCTTAACTCTCAGGTTAACTGGATGCTCTTCTGTCTATAATTCAAAATGAGTGATAGACAGCTGTAATTCAGATGTTATGGAACTGTTTACAGACATGTTACACTGTCATTAAGCAGACGTCTAAATACCAGACAGCACTTCATCACGGCAGATGAATAATGTGAATGAATAATGATTGTTTTATGAATTAAAGTAAAACATCTGTGCATGTTATGAATGTCCTTCTCCTCCCAGCAGCTTGTTTATTATGGAACGTCAGGGCAGGAATTAGTCTTTTTGACCACTGACTGTGGACATAATTATATAATTTCCCATGGAAATGACTTGCTGTTTTACAAGACCGTATGCACATTAAAACAGGATTTCCATCACCTAATAAACATTATTCAAAACATTGATTACACATATTGTTTCTTTATTGATAAACAACATTTACGATACAAATATTTAGGCTTCCATGGAAATTGGTTAACATGTTTACAGCACTAGTTTTTGCCTGGTTCAGTGAAAAAACATTGAAACTGACAATTGTTACAGGTAGCTGCTAAACAAAACACAAGTGCACAAAGATGAAGGTAGAAGGTACACTTTAAGGGTGCTTTCACATCTGTGGTTCAGTTGATTTGGTCCGGACCAAGGGCAACAAATGATACATTGTAGCATTTTTCTGCCGTTTTGGGTCCTTTTCACACCATACTGATTGCTCTGGTCTGAACCAGTTGAAACGAACCAAAATGCAGTCATGTGACAACATCTACATTACTCGTTGGCCAGATGTGCCATTAAACGTATTTTGTAAACTGCTTTGTAATTGGTCAGAATTAACGTGCGAGAAAATTCCAATGGAACTCCCGGAAGTAAACAAAGCGAGGAGATGCGCTGGCTGATTGTATCGCTGGTCATCGTATACTATATAGTTTGTATACATCACTTTAGACAAACAATACATTTCGAAAAAGATGAGGCTCCGCACCTCCTCACAACTCCAAATTTGTCCGCGAGCTGCCATGGGGCTATGTTGCTAAAGCAGTAACTGTCAACAAATACGTCGCATCATCCCATAATGCACAGCGCAGCTGACTACGGCAGCTGGATTAGTCCAAAAAGACACAGTACTTTTTGCAGTTGGGTCTGTTCGAGTTCGGATCATGTTCTCACCACAGACGAACCACTGCAGTGTTCGTTTGAAAGCGTACCGAGACCACCTCTTCAAGGAGTACCATGCGCTTTTGGTGCGCCCTCAGGTGCGATTGTTACATTCACACCTGCCCACAAAAACCACACCAAGTAGGAAAACGAACTATAGTGCGATTCAACCGAACTAAATGAGGCAGGTGTGAAAGCACCCTAAAAGCAAAGATCAATAATCCACAAAGTGAAACATCCACACAATCAACACAGACTCAAGACCGGACAGTGAGGAACAGAGGGAGAGCAACTTAATTACACAGACCAAACTAGACACACTGTAACGGCCACCTGATGTTGGATGGTGATTATGGAATAGATGTAAATGTTCCTTGTAAATGTGTTTTATGCTCACTCTTTGATCTGTGTGTGAGAGGAGTGTGCTGTGCGGGCAAACATTAAAGGTTTTTGAAGACGAGCTGTCGTTGCATCGAGATTTTATTCTCTGCTTATTTTTCTCCAGGGGGACTCTCTCACTCTCTGGTAGCCATCACAACACCTGAAATGAATGACAAATCCAAATAGCATGACTGAAAATGTTGCAAACAGAAGGTCCAAATGAACAGACCTTTGACAGATTGCTCCCCTTTTTTTCTCAGAAAGTACCAAAATGTTGAATTATCTACTAATGTTCCAGTTATCTCTCTGTTAAATTTGTTTTGATTTTGAAGCCTAACAATGACCTGTTTCACTTGTATAGAGAGATCCTTTGGCCACATGATGTGGCTCACAGCAGCAGTTTCCAAATGCAAATGACACACTTAGAATCAACTGCAGAACTTTTGACCTGATGACCATAACGACTTGATGAATTGATGTAGAAATATTAAATTAATAGCCCACGCCTGTCCATGAAACAGCTTTTAAATCAGTTGTCCGATAACTTATGGTCCCTTAAAAAAGGGGGGAGGTACATATTAAAAAGCTGTAATTATTTTACAATTTCCTCAAGATTTGACATGAATACCCTTAAATTAAAGCTCAGAGTCTGCACTTTAAGCCACTATTCATTATATAACTGTAACTTGTTTTGTAATGTTTTGGTCAACAACTACTTGAGATGGTAGTATTTTAGATGGAGGGGACGCTACAGTATGTGACATTTGTATTGAAATTACAAGACCTAAAGCTGTTAAATGTAATCTTAAAGCAATAAAAGCTTTCATTTTGACATCTACCTTTATTACATACATAGACATAGAGAGCAGCTTTTCATGTTTTCCCAAAGAAAAAAGATTCTTCAGGATCAGAACGAGATGAGGTTGAGTTTGATGACAAAATGTGCTCGAGAGAACCTATTCCAGACGCCTTCAGAGAGGTAACCACAGAAGCTATCTCACTGGAATCAACATCACTTGAGCTTGGTTTGTTATGTCCTGGTTTGGTTTGCTTTGTCCTCATATCACATTAAAAATGTCTCAAAGGAGCCACTCAGAGACCCCAGGGCCATGATGAAACTGTATTCTTAAACAACTTTCCAGCGGGCACACTAGAAACAAGGCATTGAAGTTTCGAAAAGTCTTCTAACTATGCAAGAGTAAACAGGAGTATATGCATTTAAACAGGAGTTGGATTATATCACACCGGTGGTCCTGTCTCCCAGTCCTTTATGATTCAGCAAATCACAGTGTGGAGGGCACAAGGCTAAACACTGGTCAGGTTTTGGTGCCTGCTGTAGAGTCCATGAGAGTCTCTCATATTAGTTCAGTTGGCGGCTTCTGTGATGGTTTGGGTATGGTTAAAGAAACTCTCTAATTGTTTTCACCAATGTCTTCTTGTCCAGACATCACTAATTTCATACGGCACCATGCATCAGACAGTATGGAGGCGGTTCGATTTATTTGAAAAGACGTAAACCTCCCGGCTAGAAAGACCATCATAGATGACGTGAACTATCAAGTGGATCCAGGCTGGTTTGATGGTACTGATCTATGGATGGACCAGCATGATCCTTTTGGTAAACTGTTGACTATGATAATACTTGTACTTAAGTTTAAAAGTAATAACTGTTTTCCAATTGGCCCTGCCATTGATTGGGCAAACAGATTCATCATTGGTTTACTTGTTGATCATTCAGATGTTTTCATAGTCCAGCATCATCACCCTGCCTATAATTTGTTGTGCATATAAATGTATCAATTGCTTCTATATAGTTATTCATCTACAGTATACTAATCTGGGATATTATAAACATTTTCTCGAATGCTGTAAAGCTGAATGATGTGTCATTATTTAGTTAATAGTTAATCATGTGACTGCTAAGCAGAAGCTGTAGATGCTATAAGATCATTATGTATTAATATCAAAAGTCAAATAATTATAATAGAAATCAGCAGACAGAGGGTAAACAAAGAAAAAAAATGATGTTTCCCTCCATCAGTCCAAAGCACGAGGGTGTAGCAAGTATTCAGTGGATTAAATGACACTTATTATGAAATGACTGAGCTGTTATGAGACTGTTGTGTGATCTTTGCCTCGCATGTCAGGTGAAAAGGAGACTGTCAAAAAAAATCAGCTTGTGCTAAGTTGCTATAAACACATTCTTTGCTAGTATGTTGTTTTCAAGGGAAACCTTAATGAATCCCAAATTTATCCATTCTACATTATCATATAGTTATTCCGTTTGGTAAATCTGAACTAACCTTATTGAGCTTGATGAATAGTTATGATAGTCATACTGTGATATAATTAATTGTTCTATGTCTTTTTTGTGGCTTATATTATGTGACGTTAGTTATCACACCACACAAACCTGAATAAACAATAGTAGACAAATATAAATGATGCTTGAAAACTGTCCCTGACAGCAACATTGTCTTGGCCCAGATCCAGCCCATATCTGGCCTGTGTGAAATCCATGCGGGCCAGATGTGAGCCAAAACCACTTCTATAAATAAAACACATAAGTCGTATACATATAAATATATTTCAGTCTTTAATGAGCCTTTATTATCTATCTACACAATGTAGACATTTCCCACAAAAATTTTCAAAAAAAAAAAAGTTAAATGAGATTTAATTGGCCCCAAAAAAAAGAAAAAAATTGCGTCAGTCATTAAACCATATACAGAAACCGCTGGCATGCTCTAAAGGTAACCTGATACATGTAATCAGGTCTTGCTTGGTACTGCCTAAAAACTGTTTATTTTAATGCTGTTTCCACATTTAAATACACAAAAGTTCACCCTGACAACAGCTGATAGTTGATTTTCATTTTCGACCAACCTAACAAACAAAACCATGATTAATATCTAAACATCAGAATATGCTGCATTGGAAACTATATCTGTTTATATACCACCAAAGTCTCCACCCAATTAATGTCTTTCTTGCCGGTGTAGTGCACTTTTAAGCAGATCAGAGCTCCGCATGAAAATGAAACGTTTGACCCCTAGTGAGTGCTTGTGTGCCGAATGACACATAAAATAGCTCAATTTGTTTAGATTTGACTGATTTTGGGCACCCATCTCCCTGAAACTAGTTCAAATCCTTCTAGGAAAAAAGTACTTTTTCATTTCACGTTTATTCAACCTTTTGTCTTTTAGTACTTTATGTACTTTAGGAAAAGGTTTGCAGACAGTATAGTACGTTTTTGCTGCACTGCTGAAAGATATATATGGCCATTATTGAGCTATACTTTAGGGTTGCATTAAATTAATGGTGGCTGTTCAGTGGAAAAATATTGTTTTCTTTGTACAGTAGAATTGGACCATTTCGGTCTTTAGAGACTTTCTATGGTAGAATACCACAATTGCTTGAAATTGGGTTTTACGCAATCGCTAGCAACACTGGACTCGGTGTTGTGAAAGAGGCCTGACTGTCTGCTGGTCAAAGGCCTCCCCTTGGCTCCTGAACTGATTACACTATGAATAAACTGGGATACTGTTGGGATTTTAGATGCATCATTGAGGATTTTACTGAGACAGAAGACCACAGCATGGTCAGGACTTTGTCCTGTGTAACTTCTAAATTAAGTCACTGAGTTTATTTGGTGGAATGTTTTCGGAAAAACCGTAGAGACCTCTGTTTTTGGGTTCAAGCTAGTATGTGTATTATTTTCATCTCTGCTGCAACAGTCGTAGCAACCTACATGTTTTGGAGCAGTATTTGTTTATGATAATCTACATGACAATTTAACATGTCACAACAGAAAACAATACGTTAAAGAATGGACTACTTGGGGATGGTAAGATATCTTTTTTTGAAAAAAGTGAAAACTCAGTAATAACAAGAAATTTAACAAGAAATGTGTTTCGAGCAGCAAATCAGCATATGAGAATGAATTCTGAAGAGTCATGTGACACTGACGACCAATGATGCAGAAAATTCAGTTTTGCATCACGGGAATAAATTACATAATAAAATACACTAAAATATAACCATTTTGGATGGTATTTTTGAGCAAATAAATGCAGCCTTGGTAAACAAAGAAACCTCAAACTTTTGAATGGCATGTGCCTGTAGCACAAATGGTTCTGGAAACCCTTAGCAAGCACATTTGATACATAAAAGAAGAAAATGGTCCAGGTTGGGCACAAAAGCAGAACTTTGACCAAATTGGTATACAAGGTGTATTCACAAAGTGGTATGCATTTGTTAAAGCTGCATTGCTGGAATGAGTGGAGAAATGTCCACAGCAAATGAATAATCATGTCTCATTCCTTTTGAATGAATTTTCCCTGACGTTGTTCCATGACCTGGATGTTATTTTCCCAAACAAAACAAATAATCTCTGACACATCATCCACCAAAATCACAGGCGGCCACTGAAAGCACTACTCTTCTGTTGTTGCTTCATCTCCAGCTTTGTTGTGGCCTTTAATTAAGCGGCAAGCAGTTTGTTCTGCCCCTAACAGAGTTGCCGCAGAACAGCGTGTTGGTGGTTTTCAGCATGGGGTGCTTCTCCATGGGTGGGAGGAGTGAATGTCGTCTAAAATCTACATGCAGAGGAGGTCAGACAAGTTCGAGTGACATGCAGGCCTGGGGCAGAGGAAGTTCATCGGGGCATGGTGTAGCTCAGATCTTGTATTACCCGTGAGAAGCCAGAGAGAGAGAGAGAGAGAGTCAGAGGTGGATGTTTTTTCCAGAGTGGGATGTCAGAACGCCAGTCTGTGGGTATTAGCAGAGAGTTTGTAAGCAGGCAGAGCCATTGCTTTTGCTGTACACTTGGGTTTTGTGCCAATGCCAGACCAGAGAAAGCAAATATTTTGCTAGTCTTGCAGCTATGCAGGTTCCATGTAGAGTGACTTCAGGTTGGAAAAGGGCCAAGCCTCAGCAGGGAAACGGTCAAGATAAAAAACACACCAGCAAAACATAATATTGACCATAATTTGAGTGTTAAATCACATGGGCTGCGAGGACTTTGAGTGGCTTCAGCGCCCTGGTCTGTACCCCTCTCTTAAGGTCCTGTCAGGACAGAAGGACATCATCGTAGTGTAGTAAAGAGCACTCATCACTACTCTGTCTTTCCTCAAGCTGTTTCATGACAGTTAAGCCAACATGGTGACAGATGTCCAGCCAGTACATTGTATTTTGGCTTCGCACCCTCATGCCGGCTTAAACATGTGGGTTATAATCTGTCATATCATCACTGTTGATGCTGTTTCCCATAGTTTTCATCATTAAATACTCTGGCCATTTTACAGCTCAGAAGTTGCTCTTTCATAGCTCAGGAGACTTGTCTTATTTAAGGATGACATTCTGTCTGATGTCTTTTCTAAACTATCTTGACATGAGTAAAAATAAACAGCTGAAATAGCTGTTAAAAAAGGGCACTAAAAGAGCTAGAAACTTGGTGTTATGGGAGGGTTGGGCACTTGTCAGGCTGGGAGACCAGTTACCCTACCAGTTAAACCAGAAAACAATCATGGGCTGGTTATAAGTATATTCAGATGTATTGCTTCTGATGAAAAGACCCAAAAACACTTTATGTGTGATTTTAACAAATAACTAGACACTTCTGTATAAAATATCAACCCTGTTACCGTGACTTAATGTAGTAAACCACTGATATGGTTTGCTGATTTGCACTGTAAATAGGTTTTATGCAGCGGTTCTCAATCCGTCATGATTCCAGTTCGAAGTGAATTTATACATTCCATTCAAAGTGCATTCAACTGTGCGAGACGTAATTAAATCGTATTCACTTATTTACGGTGCAAATCCATGAATGAATGTTCCGAAGTGAAGTAAACTTTAACGGACACTGTGTAGGGACCATGTCAGTTGGAACACAGCTCATGCACGGAGCTCTCTTCTAATGAGCTGATTATCAGAATCAGGTGCGTTAACAAAGAGAGACCATGAAACTGTCAACCCCGCTAACTTTTACATTTGTGTCCCTTTATTATTTGGGATTCACATCAAATGAATGCCTTATGGGGAAATAAGATCTTAGCTGACATGCATACATCTTTTTTGCATATTCACTAAAACAACCTTGGGGAAAAATGGGTCTAAACCAAAAACACATTACGGTACAGTATGTGTCCTAACAAGTAAGCACACGAGCCATTCCCATAGGCAACAGCAAGTTGGCAATCCTGTATCTATTATTGTATTTAGAATCACTTATAAACACATAGTGGATATTTGTAGAAATATCAACATTAAATTAGATTTCTTTAAGATACTGTGATCTTGAGCAAAAAGCATATTACTGTATGTCATAAAACTCTCAGCTGCTACCTTTTAACTTTGTCAGTTCTTTTTTTTTTGTTTTGTTTTTGTTTGCCACTTCAGATGAATGACTTGGGAAAATAAGGTTTTAGCTGACAAATGTACATCTTTCTTGATTTTTTACTAAAAGGACCTTAGGGTAAAAAAGCAGGTCTAAACCAAAAACACATTTACTGTATACAACTTCTAAACAAAGTGGACATTTCCATTGGCATTTTAACAGAACAGCAGGTTACAAATGTCAATCAATTTATTTAGAATCACTTATATTCATAAAGTGGATATTTATAGAAATATCAGCATTATAAGAATTATTTCTCCTTTTAGTGTTATGACCCTGAAAACCATTAAACTGTCAACCCTGTTACCTTTAGGCCGTTTTAAGGAGTTTTGCTGCTTCAGATTGATGACTTTCGGGAGAATAAAGCTAAACCACGAACAGTTGCTTATACAATTTATGTCCTGTCAACAAGTAACTATAAGACTAGACAATCTTTCACACATTATTCAACTCATCAGCAAGCGGTCTACAGAAAAATGTTAACCCTGTTACCATGATTTAATTTAGCAAACCGCTGATAACTGAAAATTAGATATTTGCAGAAATGTCAGCATTAAATGAATTCCCCATATTGTATCATGACCTTGAGCACAATACATATTACATCAATTTAGACCATAAAACTGTCATCCCTGTTACCGTGAGGCTGCTTTAAGCTGTTTGTTCAGGGAGTATTCCTGCTTCAGACAAACGACTTTTTGGGGTAAAAGGAGCTAAACCACAAACAGTTCCATGTATATGATTTGTATCTCTATAATAAATAATTTCAGTGTAATAGCAGGCTGCCTTTTGCAACTGCACAGTGCTTTGTATTACTTATCTTCCATCACTCGCATGAAATGAATCACTCTTTGGCTTGATTTCCCAATGCTTAATCATACCGTATATAACAGTTAGACCAAATATTTCAAAGGCACCCAATTCTCAGTGGAGCTGTAACGTACGTAAATATTGTTGTGCTGGAGCTAGTTTATTTATTTGTTTGTGTCTGCGCGTGTGAGAGCGAACAAGGATTGTTGGCGCTGTCAGCCAGCAGCCAAGGCGTGCCTCAATAGCCTGTCTCGTGGAGCCCATTTTCCCCAGGAAGCTCTGTGACTCAGTTGTGGTTGACTGTGGAGATCTCTACATGTTACAGCCCTGCGAGTGGCATGTTTTCCTAGTTCACTTTGAGGTCTTCTTCTGTCCTGAAGTATCCTCCGTCCAACAGACAAGATGATTAATATTTCAGTTAGCAAACAAGGAAACGTGCAAAAGTAAGGTCTAGCTGGAAAACCAGTGCGGTCCCTAGCGATAAGTCTATCTTTCGCAGGCGCGTGAGCTTGTGCGATCTCGCCGGTTTTATTTTTCTATACAGCCGTGCTGCATTTCATGACTCATTCTCGCAGACGAGACCTTGGAATAATACGAGCGTGAAAGAGCAACTCACATGAGTCTTGAACTGAAAGCTCACAATGCTTGGAAAACGGTCAAAGAGAAAAACAAAAAGGGTAATTTCATAGAGAATCAATATATTTGTCTTTTCGACACCGATGGATAATGGACCCCAGATCTGCTGGGTGTATGCTGTGGTTTATTGCTGTCTGTAGATTTTATTATTGTCCCCCCACAATTCTTGGGTGATATGGGTAATGCTGTGACCTAATTCAGATGGGGAACCACCCACAGGAAATCCCCCTGAATGTTGCTGAGGTAATCAGGGTCTCGTAGACCTACCGACAGTTCTGATTTGTGGGCCATCAGAGCTGTGCGATATGACGTTGCAGCGTGATCCCTCTTAGTTTCAATGACCCAGAACAACACCTCTCGGAAATGTTTCATGGTATCGGGTGTCAGAAAAAACACAGTTTCCTTTAAAGTTTGGGTTACCTTGGGAACCGCTCTTTCCACAACTACCTCTCCACCCCGAACACAGGAAAACCCACTCGCAAAAAATACACTCATCAAAAGATAGGGAAGCTGTCACAGGAAACAGCATGTTTAATGCAGCGAACACATTTACATGAGAAACTTTTCCTTTGCAGGAACACAACTGATCGCGGTTCAACAAAAACACAAGGTAACTATGTTATTGAGATTCACACAGAATCACACAGCATTGTTTTGTTCACTGAGCAGGGTAAAACCTTTGAAGAGCAAGAAAACTGCTGGTGTTTTGGCCACACTTGAACCTGAACTCTTTGACTCCTCCAGTCAAAAACACCAGCTCCATTCTTCATTATTGCAGAAATTGGTGTCATATGTGTCTCTCTTATACATATTTGTAAAATTACTTTTATCATTGAAGATGCTGAATTCTACTTTGTGCTACTGTAGTTAAGGCAATTTTCTAAACGCACCGACACAAATCCAGGATTTTGCTTTCTTTTTCAAAATGTGGACACCTTAAAAACATAATTTTGCAGAACAATGCAATGAAAAGTTTTTTTCCCACTCATTTACCCATGCGAACTGTATAAAATGTCTTTATTAAGAACATTTAAGCCATGAACCAAATCCAGCTAAGAGGTGGATCAAAAAAAGGTAAGACTGTGTACTTAACGGCTTGAACGCGGAAAAGAGCTACATTTCTCTCTCTTTCTTATTGAGAACAATTATTTAAAATATAAATTGAAAAAACAGATAGCATCAACCAAAGCAAATGCCATTGCCCCAATGGAGAAAACAATTCCTCAGCGGAGAAAATGGATGGGTTTTTTACATGAGGAACCCGTCTGTTGCACTCTATTTCACATACATACTGTAGAGACAGCTTTTTTAAATGAATGAAGGTTTAGCAGAAACCTATACAGCATTCAGGATGCTAATGATCTGTAAGATGGTTTGGTTTTTCACTGTCCATCCCTATGGTGGATGAGTTCTTTACTCATTATAAATTAGCCTTTGAATTTAGTGAACGCACATCATTTAACCTGTGAATTGTACTCATGGGACCCATAACTGTTCCTGCAGCAGACTCAAAACTTGATTTATTGTTATGATTTCTTTTCTCTGTGACTAAGTGTCAATCCAGGGCTAAAATAACTGCACAAACTAGAAAATACGTTTCTGTTTCAGTTAAAAGGACACTAGATTGTTTGGCTTAAGCTCGTCACCTTAATTAAGAGGCAGTTCACCCAAAAAATATTATTTACTCACAAAACAACAATAGCATCAATCTACCCCCGAGGATCAAAACAAGAACGTATTCACACATCAAGCAGCTCATATGCTTGCTTGTAATTGCCATTGCACTGTTTGACGATCTCCTCCAGCATATCACGCTCATAGTATGGAAACCTATTCTGGAGTTTCATCAGGTTCCACATATGGCCACAATCTAGAAGGAAGAAACAAACAAACAAATTGTTAATGTACAGCAGTGTAACTAATATCTCCATAGCTGAATCACTCTACGTTAGGGTTTCCATGCACGAGATGCCAGTGCAAGGCTGCCAAAAAATGATGAGCAACCATGGTCACTTGTTCCTAGACTTCAGATCCTGAAGCTCTCACACATATCCTTCTAATAATGTACAACTACACAGCGCTGCAACGCAAGATTGACCTCCCTGCTGGTTCATCTGGTTCATGGAGCAGGACAGACAGGGTGGGAGAACTCGTCTCCACCGCAGTGCTTCTGCCAGCCTGTTCCGCAAACAACGGCATCTTGATCCCACACTAAACCACACACTAATGGACCAAACTAGCACTATGGCAGACAGATGTCCCATACACACAGATCCCAGGAATGCAGGATAGATGGGAAGGCCATCATTGGACATAAAAGCCAACAGTTGTGAAAGGATAGCAGAATACTCATGGCAATAATTCAAAGTGACAGAATAAGTGTTCAATCAAGGTATACATTTTATTGGTAAACTATATGTATTCCTGGAGACTGGAACCAACACCGTTGCTAGCGCTACGCATTCGAAGGAACATAATTGAAGGTGAAGTGGGTATTTTTTATCATAGTTTAATGTTCAGCGCCAACTGCAAGTAATCCATTCTTAGGTTGATTTATGGGTGGAGTTATTTGGAAAATGGAAGTCATTATATTTGTGGTTACATTCAGTGATGTTAGTTGAGCAGAAATTACTTCACCTTTAAGAATATACAGCTTGAATTTGGTATAAGCAAGACATTGGACACCAGGCAGTGGTCAGTTTTATGATTTTGAGCTATTACGCTTTCATGACTTGACTTCCATCTAATTAATGGAAAGAAAACATCTGAAATACACATTTGATAATTTATTATTAGACATTAATTATTATTATTATTATTAGATCTATTTGCATTCATTTAAAAATTGCAAAGTATATCTCCCAAGACCATTTCCTCAAAATATTCCACTTAAGCAGCACTTACATGGCTTTTCCAGTTTTATTTCCATCTGTTCTAAAGATTTTTGTAAGGGTGGTTGTTCAGATTTCATTTGCACGATATGTATTTGACATTTTAAGAGATAGTTCACCCAAAAATACAAATTGGCCCATGATTTGCTCTCCCTCAAGCCGTCCTAAGTGTTTACGACATATACTTTTAAGGGTTAAAATGGCACTGATGGTACTCCATAATAGTGCCTAGGGTCTCATTAAAGTCGTTATAAAAAAAAAGTATTCTTGTAGTTTCGTAAAATGATGGTTAAGTCATTGATTTTAACAATGTCTTTAGTGCTATGACCGTGGTAGGACCTTTTCTCTATATGTAGAGTCAGAAAGCTCTCAGATTTCATCAAAAACATCTTCATTTATGTTTCAAACATGAACGAGTCTTACAGGTTTGAAATGACATGAGGGTGATCAATTAATGACAAAATGTACATTTTTGGGTTAACTTTCCCTTTAATACATCAATAAAAAATAATTTTGAGCCTGTTTGATCCAAATATTCAGATTTCTGTTATAACAATATAGGCAATAATTGCATTCAAAATCAATGTGTTCAAGATCATAAAACTTTTCCTAGAAAATAACTGCTTTAATGTACTGTGACTGATCAAATGGAAAAACTATGCTGATATCTTTTAGTTAATGTTTCGCTTTCATGAATTGATTTCATCAAACTAATGGAAACAAAACATCCAAAATACACATTTGAATATTTATTATTAGACATGATCTATTTGCATTAATATATTACAATTACAAAGCATATCTTTAAAGACCCTTTTCTCAAAATATTTCACATATTCTATGTTCTACAGGTTTTTGTAAAGGTGGTTGTTCAGATTTCATTTGCATGATATACATTTGACATTTTTAAGGGGGATAGTTCCTAGGTGTATGTGACTTACAAACGCTTACACTATTCCCCTGTAACGTCTTGCTTTAAACATAGAGAGCTCCTAATATCTCTTCCTTCAGCCCATTAATCATGGTGTTCATGTACTAAAGCATCATAAGCCAGGGCAGGTCCTGTATCTACTGTGAGTAAGCCGAACCGCAGCCAGACGAGAGGTCATTCTGAGACTCTCTTGGTACGGAGACAAATACATCTAATGTTTCTGGTAATCAGAGACAGAGGTGTGAGTTTGAGAATCGGAGGACCTGGCTGACCCCAAACCTCGGAGGATACAACCTTTGGTCCTTGCAGTGATTCAGATGTAAGTGATGCTGAACACACAAACACAATGTGTCATTAGGCATCTGAGAAGATATGCAGACTGTTTCGATGTGAATGGCACATTAGTCCCACACCATCACACAGCAGCCCCACACACACAAACAGACGGAAAAGCTGGCCGTAACAGCCACACCTCTTGGCATAAAAAAGGTGAAGATCTCCACATATGGAGCTAGATTCAAGCTGAATCGGATCATAAGTCATTTGCAAATCCCACTAAGGAGGCTAAAGCAATAAGTGTGAATCATACAATTCCATGCCTTTTGGTCAGAACAGAATAAGCAATAGTTCTCCATTCCTGGATTGGAAGTAAATTTAGTGTATGATTTTTAATTATTTTTTATTTTTTTGATGATCAATCCATCACATCAAATGAGAAATGTAAACTCTCCGATTATTCTCTCCCACTGTCGTGTTGTTCCAAACCTTTTTCAGTGGCACTCATAAAGACATTTTAAATCTTGTCATATGAGAACCAATGACATCTTTATGATGGTATTTAAGTCCAAAATCTGCCACTGTTAGGAAAAAATGTGCAAAAAGGGGATGCAACAGCTCGTCACTGAGGCAGTAAAACTGAAGGGGTAACTTTGGACATTCTATACCTCTAAAACGAGCATGCTGTACCTTTAAGACATGAACATTTTAATTGTAAATAGGGAAACATGCTTTTAAAGGCATTCAATTAGATCAGGTATATAACAAATAGAGGCGGGCTGAATGAAAATGCAGATTCATTTTACCAAAGCCTAATAGTTGAGAAGTTATGTTTATAGCACACAATATTTTTGACACTTATATTAACACAGAATATTAACAGAATCTTGGAGTGAATAGGTCTTACTGCTCCAGTGAGCAAAAATACTTAAAAAGTATTGTTTAATATTAAATGCAATATAATATAAAAACTTGAAACTAGAAAAAGCTAGTTTTATTTTGTTTGTTTACGTTGTACTTAAACAAGGTTCAATTTGCTAAAACAACTAATTGCACAATTTCCAAAACTTTAAATGAAAATAAAAAATAGTTCAAAACGTCACTAAAAACTCAACCTCTAAAGGTACAGAGCATACTTGATTTGACAGCTACAGTATCAAATGTTTGCTTTGCGTGAGAATAAAAAATGACTTGTGTCTGTTCCTCACATAAAGATTTGCCTTAAAACGTAGTACACACATCATATGGTTTTATGCTTTTATGGTGATTTTTGCACTGACATACAGACATGGGCTGTCTTTTTATGGAAAAGTGCTGCATGAAGATTCTCCCTGTGTGTTCTGCAGAAACAATAACAGCATACGGGTTTACAGCGACATGAGGGTAAGTAAATACTGACCAATTTTCATTTTCGGATGAACTATTTCTTTAACCCACACTACAGCAGGACAAGTCTAAAGACAGAATGGCATATTTTCAAGTAATGACAATGCAGCCAGACTGGATCTGGAACAGCTAACCGATGTTTTTGTTTCAGCAGTCGCTTCAGACGTACAGTTAATGAATCTGCTGTCAGACAGGCATGCCAATAATTCAAGCTTCTCCCAGGCCAAATGAGTTTACTTTACAGCAGGCAATTCGGACCTCAAAACAATCTAAAGTAAAAACACATCAACCACGCAGCTCGCTGCTAATGAGTTTGTCTCTTACTGACTCACTGACATTAACCTCTTAGAACACTGACAGTTTGAATATATAGGGGCATCTAAAAGCATCACATTTCTGGCATGCCGGGACATTTTTTATTTATACAATGTGTTATGCTGTCCGGCACTGTGGGTGTGAGATCTGTTTAATATCACACACAAGTGGAGGCTTTGAGCTTCAAGAAGTCAAAGCAAAGGAGATGTTTCCAGAGGTGCTGTGAAACGAAACAGACCTAAACACACACAGTGCCATGGCAGAAGCGTATAAATCTTGTTTAAGACTCACCATCCTCCTCTTCACAGTCTGTGTGGAGCTGGGATGGGTTGGGTACTCTGGATATGGCTGTATCCTGCGGTTCATCATCGCCATCATCATCATCATCATCCAGCAAGACATTAGCGCTTTCAGGGCTTTGGGTCATGGGTTCAGGCATGCTAACTGAACTACTTGCCTCCAGACGTTCTAGGAAGGCCATGTTCACCCTAAAAAGAGCAATATGTCATCAGAACGTTTTGCAACTTCTTCCGAGAAATGAAATACTCTACTTGAGTAGTACAGTGGAATTCAGATGTCTGAGAACATGCTGAACTTCAGAATCCTTTTAATGAAAAGGTTTTTTAGGATTTCAATGCATTTAAAATAAAGAACTGTTTTGCACTGTTTCTAGGGTTCTAGCCTTGGTAAAATGAAATATTAAAGTATATTTTAAAAACTAACATTATAATATTCATGTGATAAAAGCTCACTTAAGTGCACTAAAAGAAAGTAACACACTTTGTAATATTTCAGATCCAACATTTTACTTTAAAGTACCTTTTGCAAACATGTTTTAATTCATGTTTAAAGAAGTACACACATTTTGATGTGTTGACTAACATACCAAACAGGTCTGTTTTCCCAAAAGCATCGTTGATCGTACTGTAGCTCCATTGGTTTCAATGGGTGAAATGGTTTCAATACGATGCTTTTGGGAAAGCCAGCCCAGGTCAAGCAATTCCAGCTATTCAGTGTGCTACATTTAAAGTTAATATATTTTAAAGGTAAAAGGTTACAAATACACAGTCACAAATATGAATACATGCAGGTTCAACAGTAATTACACTTAAAGGAATAGTTCAACCAAAAACTGCCATCATCAAGTAGTTCCAAACCTGTATGAATTTCTTTGTTCTGCTGAACACAAAGGAAGATATCTTGAAAAAGGTTTGGGTCCTGCTTTATATTAGATGGCCTTAACTACTATGTACTTACATCAAAAAAAGTGTATTTACTGTACTTATTGTGTTCATATTGCATTGAAAATTACTTGCTGCTATTGAGGTGGGATAAGGGTAAGGTTAGGGACATGTGTTAAAGTGATGGTTTAAGAGTGTAATTATAAATGTAATTACAGAAAATAATTACAGGTGTAATTACACAGGCATTTTAAAAAATATTGAAAAAAAAAAACTTTTTTAAAAATATCTTCCTTTGTGTTCCGCAGAGCGAAGGAAATCATGCAGATTTGGAACTACTCACGGCAATTCAGAAGAAAAAAAGAAACAGCTCAAACTTTAATTTTAGTCTTAAAGGGATAGTTCACCCCAAAATGAAAATGTTACGTTTATTTGCTTACCCCCAGACTTTGTTTCTTCAGTAGAACACAAACAAACAATCTATATAAGTAGATGATCTCGACTGATGTTATGAACGAGCTCAGAACCAGGGTCGTAGCACCAAATTTGGGGCCCTATGCACAAGCAGTGGACATGGGCCCCCGTAAGCTTACCTACGACACCATTTAATACATCAATCAACTAATGCATTTATCCAAAATATTAGCATTTACATTAGTTAACAACATTTATTGTGATCTTAAAATTATATTTAAAGGAAAATAAAATTTCACTCCTCTGGGGCCCTCCCCCCACTTGGGGCCCTGATAATTTAGTCCCACTTTTCACCCAACTACGACGCCCCTGCTCAGGACAGGTGGTTTTAATGTATCTCCACGAGCCGTAGGGTTTAATTTAGTTTTGTGTATGTTATTTTTGACTCTCAGAGCTTTGGAACGTTTGGTTGCCATTGACTTCCATTATATGACTGACAGACTGCAACAGTTTTATAAATCTTGTGTTCTAATGAAGAAACAAAGTCACCTACATCCTGGATGCCCTGGGGGTAAGCAGATAAACATCACATTCTCATTTTTGGGTAAACTATCCCTTTAAGCTTTGACTGTGAAACCGGGGATACACTCTTAAACTATACACGCATTTTAACAAAGTATGCTATTTGTCTAGCAAGTTTTTTTCACTTAAGTGTACTTTTTTTACAAGTTCAAGTTTTACAAGTTGTGTCATGAAACCTGCACGGCTTTCTTTCTTCCATGAAACACAAACGTAGTTATTTATAGAATGTCCAAGCTGCCCCATCCACTTTCTTTGAGCAGCGTTTGATATCTCCTTTAGTGTTTCACAGGGGGGGAAGATATACTGTTTGACAGTTTTTTTCGATCATCACTTGCTCCCCTGAATCATCTCAAAAGGAGAACCTGATCATCAGGTTTTACACAGACTTATGGAGTTCACACAGTCTGGAGTCATCAGAACAAGCAAAACGCTAAAGCATTCTGAAATTCATGCTATTTTTCCAATTGAACTTGAACTTTTTATTCAAATTGCAATGTTGACAATATAATTTGTAATGAAAAAATGGCTTCAAATTAGAAAAATGCATAAAATAAGCATTTTACTAGTGGTCTCACACTACTTTATTAATTCTGACAGTCATAGCTTTCTCAGCGGTCTGTCATGATTAGGAGCCCATACCGCCGATGGTCAGCTTCAGTCTGTCTCTTCCTGTCCTCCTCCTGTTGTTTTTGTTTTTCCTCCAACATTTCTGCCTGGAAAGAGTAAAGTTAATGAAAATTTCATCTCCAACTGAAATGTCTCCTCCACTTATTTAAAGGGTTTCAAGCTCTGTGGCTATAACAATTTAATTACATATTTGCATGAATAAACAACATTATCAGTGTGACAGGCCAGGCTGACCTTTTGTCCTCGATGCATATCAGTCAATTAAGTGCAGGTTTGACCGACATAGAGGCATTCAAAGCCACAGAAATACCACTATACAGCCAGCTGGAAAACACCTACACTTCTTCATCCATGACTACCTCCTATAACCTAGAACATGCTAATCAATGGCATATGCTAGGCAGAGATTCTTGGCAAAGCCTGGGCGTTTTGCTGTGGTGTTCCTGCGAACCAAAAGTGGAGGTGATGTTTGTAAGTTCAGAACATCTGTTACATCTTTACCTTCCTCCTCTGCCCCTCTTTCTTGTTAAGCAGGTCAGCGTTCTCCTCTTCTCTTCTGGCTTCTCTGTACTCATGAGTTTTAGTCTGTGAAGAAACAGAGGCCACACAATGAAATCTAGGAATTTTTGGACTATAATGGGTTTCTTGAATGCCCTGAATAACACATGATCACACGTTTCTTAAAGTGCGGTCACTTTGCTGTTGGCCTGCAAAATTTTGCATGCGAAATCCAGTTACAGTATTTTAATAGGAATCTGGGCAACTGGGAGTTTCACGTGAGGGGAAAAAACGTCAAGTTTTGCTCATTTTCATGTTGGTCACATAAATGTGCCACATTGAGCAACAAAAACCTGCTTGGTTTGGAAAAGACTTCTGTGTGAGTGCTGCTTCGCTACGCTTTTAAAATATGAGTCAATGGACCTTTTTTTACACATGAAATCCAACTCCAATTTCACTAATGTGGCCTCGCCTTTAGTTTCCGTTCACATAGGATGCATTTTTGTGATCAAAAGCTGGAAGCATTTTTAATAGCTTATCTGTTTTGAACTTGAAACTGTCTGCTAATGGAGAAAGACTCACTTTGATGCAATGTAAAATACTTCCGGTAACAATTTAAAATAGGCAACACTTGTTAACTATTAACTACAACTTTTCCTGCAATAAATTCTTAACTTGCTGGTTATTAATAGTAAGTAAGGTAGTTGTTAAGTTTTGGTATTGGGTAGAATTAGGGCTGTAGAAGAAGCTCGTGTAAAATAAGGCATTAATATGTGCTTAATTGGCACTAATAAATGGCTAATAAGCAAATAATAGAAGTAACCGTAAAATAAATGTTACCATGTTACCATATTTCCAGTTACATGTGTGTGGACCACTCACAGTCTGATGTTATGCTGCACACAAAAATGGCAAGCGTTGACATAAAGTGTCAGTTCTAATATGACTGGTTGGCTTTATGCATTTAAGAGCAAGGACACTGGGGAATGCGGCGGGAAAATGTTATAGTAAGAAGCTTCTGTATTAAAACAAAGAGTAGTACATATGAAGAAAATGTGCATGGTTGAAGACATCAGATGCAGTTTTAGCAAGTAAACTAGTTATCAGCATCCAAAACTTTATGCATTATCTGTGAGTTATGAGAAGTATTCAGTACTTTATTACTTGTTAGCATTTGCTTATTCCATATTAATACAGATTTCCTTTTTACAACCTGTAGTTGGACCTACTTGAATTGAGTAAATCTAAGAGAAGAATTAGGTAACACTTTATTTTAAGGTGCTGTAATAGAGAGTAATTACCCAGTTAAGTACTTAGTAGTAGCTGTTTGGAATAATGTAGATAATAGGCAGCTGCTGTTACACATTTGTTAAAGACTGAGTCTTACACAGCTACTTGTACAATTACGTTATTTTAAGTAGCTTATGCCTGTATAATATTCTGTAATTTGAATGTAATTTTATAAAGTCTGCATAATCTTTTGGTTACTGTGACATATGTGTAACAGTAGCTGCCTATGACATCAACAAAATAGTACTATAAATACTGTTTCATACCTTAGTTCCTTGTCTGTTCGATTACGTCATTAAAGGAACCGTATGTAAGAAATGTATTGTAATAATCATAAAATGTCTCTGCTATGTTTAACAGGCATTGAGAAAACATGTTAATTTCAAGTACTCATAGCGCTGACAGCAGTAGTACAGCCTGGATATTCTCGTACCTGATGTTTATATTGTCATGTTTTGGTCTGAAGCGCCACCCCCCATCTATCCCCCAATCACGAAGTCAGTAGCGTTTCGGCATCCAGGTTGCCTGCTCTGCGTAAACACAACGCATTCCACCGTCATTGCGCTCGTTCTAGCTGCTGTCTTCAATTTGGCATCCTGTGTCAAGTCTGAGTAGGAGGGGCCGGGTGAAAAAAAACATCTCCAATATTTTGAATTTGAACTGCAATACCTAGTTCAACCACTCGGTGTCAATCCTACATACAGTACCTTTAATTGATCTTTAACTCACATCTATGCCATATGTACATGTACAAGCTACTACTACATATACTGTAAAACATTACTTTGGTGTAAAGCTGCTTTGCAATGATATGTATCATGAAAAACGCTATACAAATAAATTTGAATTGAATTGAACCTTAGTTACATGGTACGTACATTTTGTTTCATGTAAGTACAATGGCTACTACTAAGTATAAACTGTACTATGGACAACTTAAAATAAAGGGTTAGCATGAATCAGTGCACCAAATACGAGTAAAAACAGCAAACTGCCAGTAACTGGCTGCTTGAGCATGGCACTGTGTTCATTTACACACGAGCAGCTCATGATCTGCTGTTTTAACTATTTTTAAGATGGTTCACCATAAACGCTCCTCTACATATAAGTTTAGTGAGTTTGAGTGGCTTTCAATGTGCATTTGAATTTGTAGCAATCATCTTTCAGTTTCATTTGTAATCAGAATAATTTATAAATCTGTTTTTAAAAAAAGAGCTTTGAAAACTCCCTGCAGATTGTTTATTATTAATAAAAAAATTATTAATTTTCTTATTTACAGTATAAAAGTATTATTAAGTATTAGTCACAATTTATATTAGGTGAACTTATGTCAAAAAAATGAATAAAAATACAATGTACTTATTGTGTTCCAAAACACTTTTGCTGCTATTAAGATGATATATGAGTACGGATAGGGACAGGTTTGGTGGTTTAAGGATAGGTTAGGGTGTAGGGGATGGGTTCACAGTGTAATTATACATTTTTATTTACAGAAATTAATTATAATTAAAGATGAGGGATGTGGCATGTGGCCAGGTATGGTTTCCCATACTAGGAATTTGTGCGCTGTGTTTAACCCATCCAAGTGCACACACACAGCAGTGAGAAGTGAACAACCACACACACACACACACACACACACACACACTTTGAACACACACCCGGAGCAGTGGGCAGCCAGTGCTGCAGCGCCTGGGGAGCAGTGTCTTGCTCAAGGGTCTCACCTCGTGGTATTGAAGGTGGAGAGAGCGCTGGTTACTACAATAAGGTATTTAAATATATATAAGTACAATGTAAAATCATGTACTGTATGTACACAATAAGTGCATTGTAGCAAATGATTCATTTAAATGTCAGTACATGGTTAAGGCCACCTAATATAAAGTGGGACCACATTTTTAAATTATGTGTGTAATAACAATACAAAATAAGGTGTAGTGCTTTAAAGATGCAATTTCTCTTCAAGGGTTTTCCTGTCTAATAGTCTGTGCACACCAAAAGTGAATGTAATTTACAAACAAAGTCAATGTAAATATGCAAATTTACATTGCCGGCCAATGTGAATGCTGTCAACGTGATTACCACAAATATGCAATATACACCTCGATCGCATCTTCTTTTGAAAAATTTCAATTCAAACGGAAAATTCACATGACGCGATATTATTGTTCTAGTTGCTATAGCTGACTGACATGCCCCGTTTGACACATCTGGTTGTATCAGAAAATGGAGAACAGAATTACACTATGTTTTTATTCGCGCAACTGACACAAAAAAAATGATTGACACAAGTATGTTTATGCTAACACAGTGCAAGCATTAACTTTGCATTTGATGTGCAAACACCATTACAACAGAGCACACCAATCATTAAGTCATTAATAGTGAACCATACTTAGACAAATCCACACAATACAACACAACCCCTTGGGTGAGCCTATCACATATTTCAGTGCAAACTGGGTGTCAGCTGTGATGTTTCTCTGAGATTCTCATGGCCCTGTTCAGAAATTGTCTGCAAGGAGGGGCGAGCAGAGAGCCTGGAAGCTGAAGAGATCCTTTGTGTTTTTGGTCAGACGGCCCAGGGACAGCAAGCATGGGCTGCTCTGTTTGAAATGGCCAGAGAGTAAGGGGAATAGGTGGGACGACCTGGGCCTGGCATCCTGGGAAGCCAATACAAAGGATCTTTTGCACAAACAGAGGATATGGAGGAGATTAATCTGTCTTGTGGAAGCATCACTGAAAGCATAACAATTCTCAGTGGCCACAAAACCACATCAAGAACTCGTCTATCCGCAAACACTTTGATCGGCAGGCCTATGACATTTAGGTTGGAGCGTTTCATTACTTGGCCTGGAGGTTGTCCAGCCACTTAAGTCAATACAGCAAGAGAAAGCACAATCGAAGGGCCTCCTCTCGCAGTAAGCAGAGAGAGCCAATGCTATGCTCAAAACACTGTTGCATGTGTTGTGTACCACGGCCCTACTGCCCAAATGCACGATCTGTCTATTAGAGGGATTTTCCCCATTACTCATCCAGAGGGAAGTCCTCGAAAGTCTCAAACAGGGAACAATTGCCGACCAGTTTTGAAAGCCACACAGCAAAACATTCTTTGCTTGACACGAGACGATGCCGATTTTTAACAGTGCTGTCAGATGCCACTTTTAGTGGTTTGTACAACATAAGAGGCAGCCCTCAAGCCTCTCATGGTCAGCCCAGCCCTCAATCCCCATCAGTCATGCTCAGAAATGAACCAGGGCTTGGGGTAAATCTCTAAATGGGACAAAAACATCCCTGCAGAAAATTCCTCTTTTTGATCTGTTACCTAACATTTGCTATTTTTATAACATTCAATTCCAGGCCTCTGTAATGATCTCTGTAGACACTGTAATCACTATTGTAATACACGAAAATCAGCTTTGTGATGAAAAATAGCTTTAAAAGCAACAAATGTGAAGAACACATACCTAAAAACTGAATATGACTGTATTGAATTAATATAAAATTAATATATCTTCCACAAAAGATAGCATATTTATACCTGAACTAGATCTAGACAGGTGGCACTGGGGAGGAAGTGGGGACATTTGTAAGTCATGGTATGCTGTAAACAGACTATATATGCTGCAGATGATGTACATATGAAATATTTTAATGATGCAATAGCTAGAGATGACAGAAATGGTGTTTTGAACTTTCTGTTCAAAGAACGCTGAATAAAATGTGCATGCTTTCCACAAAAATAAGAGCAGCACATCTGTTTTCAAAAAACGTATGCAAATCGGTCTTGTGGAATATGCAAATGAGCACATTTGAATGATTTGTGATAGATCATGTGTAATACTTGTTTAGTACGATTCGGAGGGATTCTGAAAATAAAGTCTTTGCATCACAGGAATAAATTACAATTTAAAATATAGGCCTACCAACATATTAACACCTTAAGTACCCCTGGTAAGCATATGAGACTTATATATGGCTTATATATGCTAATTTGCATTTGACTTGCCATAACTTTTCCCAGTTGAGAATAAAGGGTTAAATATTACCCCTACTGAAAGGAATTTCTGCTGACTCCAGCATGGTGTTCTTCATACTTTCTTCAAGCAGAACTTTAAAGAAAAGGTTTGCCATTAAAAAAATACAAAAATACAGACTCTGCATGATCTATATCTCCGCATTTGGTGACCACAAGAGCATTCTGTAGCTTACTGAACCTGCTCAGAATTCAAGTGAAATCATGTGGCTTAACTGTAATTAACACCTCTAAACGCATCCTGTCAGATTGCTTATGTCACAGGCTCAGCCTCTGGCTCCTTTCCAGGTACTTTCACTCAAACCATACAGGTTATTCCACAGCAGTCTCTCTCTTTGTTGCATTCTCACAGACCCCTCTCTGCCTTTTGTGAGGCGTGCTCGCCGTGAACTCTGGGAAGTCCCCTGAACTCTGCTTGCCTCACCATTCAGAAGCAACACTTGCGTCTTTGCGCTGGCTGACCGTGAAATGGAAGGCTGCATGCTTCCAACTGAGGAATCTCTATGATGGACTCAGCGATCTCCGGAGTGAGGCTAATGAGGAGATAATTGGAGGGGACCGAGCTCTGCAGCAGGCCCACTCTTAGCTGCAGTCCAGTGTGACCTGTCAAGGACAGCTCCAGAGGGAGCACTGTTTGCTTTGAAAACATGTATCAAAGACAGATCAATTGGTGTGAATTATTCCAGTGCCTTGGGCTGTAACCTCAGTGCCACAGCTATGCACAAGAGGGTTAAACTGAGGCCTATGGAGCACACAGTGCATTTTTGGCCTCTGCCTTACCCAGGATGATGCTGGTATGGAATTGCTTGCTGCCATAGAAACGCTACTGCTGGACCTCTCAATTCTTTGAAGAAACTCCTTGGTTTTCCTGCAGGAGGAAGGGACATAATTGTGATTACAGGGATAGTTCATCCAAAAAATGAAAATTCTGTCGTCATTTATACTCATCCTCATGCTGTTCCAAACCCATATGATTTTCTTTCTCCCAGAAATCACACACACACAAAAAAACTTGTACTGTGTTCTGAACTGTGTGTAAGTAGTCTGAGGAAAAGACTGAAATTTAAGTTGCTTTTCACAGACTGTCTCGACTACTCTCAAATCTCATTTGTCTGTAAAAACAATACAATTAATTGAAAAATAAGTAATATAGGCATCAGTATCATTACTGGTTATACTGGCCTTCAATCGTAGACTAAATAAAACAAATATTTAAATGATCTAACGTTTACAAAAATGCTGTTTGCACAGTAATTTGAATATTCGGTGTGAACATATACAGTATTTATTATATATCATTTTAATGTTATAGGCTGTATAGCGCGGTATAGAGCTTTTCACGAAACGAATCATTGCAAAGCAGCTTAACATGAAACTGAATTTCTAATATATTTAATAGTAGCTTATCAATTGGTGATTTTGTCAAGCTAACATCGTTCACCCACTGTCCCCCTGAAGCGAGGTGTTCCCCAGGGATCTGTTCTTGGCCCACTACTATTTTTACTTTACATAATGCCACTTGGTCTGATCTTACAACGTCATGGTCTCAACTATCATTTATATGCCGATGACATTCAATCTGGAAACCATCAGCCCAAATTGACAAAATCTCTGCTTGTGTAAAGGACATTAAAGAATGGCTAAACGTAAATTTTCTGAAACTTAATATGGACAAAACTGAGAACCCCAGCAATCACCAGCAACATTTCTACCAGTTTCACCTGTGAAATTGATGGCTGTAACATCAAAACATCTACAGTACTTCTGCCAGAAATTTAGGTGTAATCTTTGACTCCACAATCTCCTTTCAGTCTCACATTAAATCTGTCACTAAATCCTCATTCTTCCATTCCATTCTTCCAACTACGTCCCTTTATCAATACCAAAGATGCTAAAACTGTCATCCATGCATTTGTCTCATCACGCACTGATTACTGTAATTCCCTCTTCATTGGTCTACCTGCCAGTTCAATCCCCAGATTACAGTAGATTTAAAACTCTGCGGCTAGAATACCAAACGTTCTGCTCATATAACCCCAATCTTGAATGATCTCCATTGGCTTCCAGTTTCCTACCGTACTTAATTCAAAATTCTCCTCCTTGTTTTTAAATCCTTAAATGGCTTAGCTCCCTCTTATCTGTGCAATTAGCTTGCTCTGATTCTGGCCTTCTCGCTGTCCTCCGGTACCGCCTCTCTTCAATGGGGGGCAGATCATTTAGTGTTATTGCAGCTAAACTTTGGAATTCTCTACCACACTCAATCCGTTCTGTTAATAATATCTCAGAATTTAAATCTTTACTTAAAACTCATCTGTTTTCTGAATGTTATACCTCTGAGTCGATTATGGCAAAATTTGGTTGTTCTGTATGTTGTTTCAGGGTTAATTAATCATGATTATTTAGAGAAACCTATTTGATTAATTAGTTAATTTTTCTAATAATATATTAATATATTTTATAGACAATAAAATATTAATTGAATTTTATTTATAATTTTTACATATTGTATATTTATAAAATTATTATATA
>JAUMHP010000057.1:3624198-3656368 GCA_032361065.1 Enteromius trimaculatus
CAAGGATGGATTTGATTAAGTGAAAGTTGAAATGCGGTTCGCATCTCTCACCACGAGCTGGCGCAAAAAGTGACGTCAGCAACCATTAACTTCACATAACATTGATAACCTAACTTACAACATTATTTTCACAACATCACAATAAAACGAGTGCATGAACATATTTAACAATTCTACGAACATAATAGAAACAGTTTACATTTGTCATGTTGTGCAATTTGTCCGATTCACTAATGGAATTAATCATCCACAGCTTCTTACATTATGAATAAAAACTTAAAGCATAAACGCACATAGCTTGCTGTGACAAAAGAAGGAAGATGTGTTGCCTTTTGTAATTGCTTTATTCAAAACGTCCTCTTTGTACACACAGCAACATGGTACAGCTAATTCCCAAACCTCTATTTGTAGCAGGAGTCTGTAAAGGTGCTGATAATAACTTAAAAATGAACACTCGAAAGACATCCCTATACAAAAGACACAAATAGAAAGAAGGCACAATGTATTTACTCTCATTACACCAGGGTTCTACCCATAAATTATCCAGATACATTCATTTACCTAGAATACGTGGTCCTATACGGGCGAATGCACACGTGCTACACGCATGATTACATAAGAGGTCCAAACTTCTGCATGTGCCTCTAGCTCTGCTGAAAGACACAATCCAACAGTAACCTGAACATTCAAATAGACACTTTAAATATTTATAGCTGCAGAGGCAGGTGCGGGTCCTAAATGCGCACATACAATTTCAGTCAAGGAGACGCTTTGGATTGGCTCGCAGATTTTATATCGTACAGACTGAGCTAAGTGTGAACATTTTAAACCTGGAAATAGAAACGCTTTTAAAGTTCTAATACTGCATTCTACAGAGAAAACAAATCATGACGCTGATATGATACATCTGTTATCAGTATAGAACAGCTGTTTGTATATGAATGTATAGTAAATAGTGGTTCGATAAAAACTAATGCTAACCTCCATTCATATCGACTCGAAACACTACGTTTATTCATTAAGTCACAGGCCAGCAGTGAAAAAATAAATAAATATAAAATTAAATAATAGGAAATCATTTGTCATAATTGGCTAGTGGATCCCCTATATACAAACACTGGATAAAAACGTCACCACAGAAAGACACGGAAAACAGTCCAAATATAACATACAATCTCAACAACTAACAAAATTGGCTTTGGTTTATAGAAAGGCATATATTATATACATAAATAAACTGACCATGTGTTCTACGGGCCTCGCTTTTGAAACACGAGCAGAACAAATTTCACTGCAAATCATTCTTAAGCCGCTCTTACATGAATTGTTCAATTTGATGTGACAATTCATGCAAGAGTAGATCTACAGGGACATTTGTTCTGTGTGTTTAATGAAGGCGCTGTGTGCCCGGGGATCTAGAAGTAGAAATTATACTGCATTTATTTTAAATTCCCCTTGTTAGCAGCGAAGGGAGGCTACTTTTGGCTGTGCAATTGCGCATTGTTTAACTGGAGGGATATTTAGGCTCGATCTCGCATTGAGTCATGTTCATTTGTTTGGGTATAACCGAAGGACAAACGCAGGCAGAGCTGCAGGTCCACACTGATTCCACAGGATTCCTCAAAGTTGCTTCAACCAGAAAAAAAAAAGTGTCTCTTTGTATAGTCCGCTTTCTAAAACAGAGGACTAAGCACAGGTTTCAGTCAAGTTTTGGTCCAGGGTAGGAAGTGGTCAGAGATGAACATTTGTATCCAGTGCAAAGTGCTCAATGTTCCTTCATTCTAGAAAGAAACAGAAAAATAAGACTTGTATTGTCAAAGCTGCATTCGTAAAAGATGTTCTGAGTGTTCTGGCCATTGATTTGTGAGTGTAACTAAAAAAACAAGAACGAAACAGCACTCACTCGACAGCGACTCCGGGCCGGTTTCTATGAGAGCGAAGCTCCTTCATCACAAGTCTCAGTAAAAGCTGAAGAAAACACAAACAATCTTTTTGTCTGTCATAAATGTGTGATTTCTTTAGTTAAAGGCTTAGTTCACCTCAAAATGAACATTCTGTCGTTAATTACTCACCCTCACGTTGTTACAACCCCTTTCATCTTCTGAACACGAATGAAGATATTTTTGATGATATCAGAGAGTCATCTGACCCTCCATAGACAGCTACTCAACTGAAATAATCCCAGGTCCGGAAAACGCGCACAGCTTGGGTTTCAATTGACTCTCATTGAGTTAAAACACACAAATACATGTGCATCGAACACATATATGAATGTGCTGTTGCACAGGCTTACTCAGTGGCGTTCATATAATCCGTTTCGATGACGGTAAGTAAATTAATCATGTGTGTGCTGTTGCTGAACTCTTATTACTAAGCAAAAACTCTTCTCCAAACCATGAACATCTCTCTCAGTTAACGTATTCCATCTCACGGTCTGAAGCATGACGGCTCTGAGCAAATCAGCACATGCTATTAATATTTATATAAAAGAACACACAGTCTCATGGAAAATGTAATAGAAACTGACACGTCATCGAGGTCTCAGAGCGTCACATGGACTGTTTTCCCTGTGTGTTTCCTAAATTTCTGGACCTGGGATTATTTCAGTTGTGTAGCTGTCTATGGAGGGTCAGATGGCTCTCTAAAATCATCAAAATTATCTTAATCTGTGTTCTGAAGATGAACAAAGGTCTTACAGGTTTGCAACAACATGAGGGTGAGTATGGAAAGACTACATTTTCATTTTGGGGTGAACTAACCCCTTAATTTATCACTTGTCATAAACGTAGACTCTGTTGTTAAACTGTATTCACCACAAAACCGGTTTTCCTACTGAGAAGTAAAACTAGTTTCTATTCATTGTTCCCATATTACAATTAATAGTAACAGCTTATGTTTAGTTCCAGAAAGGCCCAAAACCCATAACCATTTGACAGCTATTGACAAAGCTGCTCACTTTCTAATGTTTTATTTACAGAACATAGAAGTGGACATATATTTCATTCAACAAAATACTTTAACACTGACAAATCCTAAAACAATTTTTATTACTCGTTTATTTAATTCTTCAGGGGTTTTTATTACCAATAAATATACATATTCCTAGTCCTTTGCGATTTATGGGCTTCTGAAATGAATTTAAACCCACAAAAGTACTTAACATAACTAGAAAATGTATATTCATTATATATTTAAAACATATATGCAGTATTCTTTTAAACAATAAATGATAAAGGTGTCATCCTAAATCTATATTTTAGCTACTTTAGGTAATTTAAAGCTTGCTTTTTAACAGACAACTCAGAGTTAATACACATGTAGCTGCAAATGAATGAGAATTAGTTGACAATCACAGAATGACTTATAATTAGTAAAAAGTCTAAAGTTGACTATCAAAAGTGTAACCATTTTAACCAGATTAATAATTGTATTCCTTTAGAAGTGTGTTGAGGCCCCCTAGTGGGTCCCAGATTCATGGTGGAGAAAGACTAGTCTAAGATACTAATATTAACCATGTGTGAGAAACTGAAAAATGTAAGTCCTTTGAAAATGCAGGACTGAGAATAAGATCTGAGAAAACAGTCAGTGAAAAAGCATTCAAATTCCAGTCCGTTTACAAGGTTTTATGTCTTTAGAAGTCTTCAAATGTACATGAGGTGTATGGACTACCTATATATATTTTTTTTTTCAAATGCTTTATGAGCTTGATATTCTCAACAATCTCTATGGAAAAAGCTGCATATAGGTTTTTCAAAAACAAACAAACAAAAAAAAAAACTATAATGAAGTCGGTATCTATTTCAACTTACCAGCAGTGCTAAAAAGTCTGCGGTCATAAGCATGTAAAAGACTTGATCCCATCCTTGTGCTGACAGCAGCCCTGCCAACAAGGGTCCCACAGCAGCACCTGCAGAAGATGAAAGTCCGAGAGTGACCTCTCTCAGCTCTGCATGACACAGCACCACGATAAAACATCAAAGAGTATCTAGAGATACGAGAATTATAACACTCTTACCAACAGATCCAGTGCCGTCTATGATAGCCGTCACTGTAGACAGAGCTCTGGCATTGCCCTTCAGACTCTTATGTGTGCCCTAAAAAAACAAATAATACATCAGAAAAAACAGCAGCTGACATATGAATAAGCATGTGATACACACATTAGACCTGATAAAAGCCAGACAAACACTCACCAAGTCAGCAGAGACAGCGGTTGTGATGAGAGCGTATGGTCCGTTGACTAAACCACCACACACCAGCAGCATGCCTGCATAGCAAATAACATACATACACCAAGCACTTTAAAGTTTGCATCAGCTGTTAAATTTCATTAGTCCTCTCATTTGAATCAAAACAACGGCAGTCAAAAGCTCTTACGCAACTCAACAGAGAGCATTAAGATTGGGTTTCTTACCAATAGTAGGACCCAGGCCAAACTGACTCATCATAGAGAAGCCGTAGAGCTATTAAAACACACACACAAACCACTGTCAACAGTGACACAGCAAAGAGCCTTTAAATGCACCAGCTCCTTATATATATGACATACTGTGGGCGCAGCTAGCAGAAGCATCACAGCACAAGTGGTGGCCCTCTTTCCCATCTTATCAGAGATTACTCCAGCCAGGATTCCTCCTACACACACACACACACACACACAGAGAAATACTTAAGGGTCATGATTTGTTTTGGCATCACAGCACTTCTATGTAAACATGAGGTAAACAAAGTGTTTGACCGTTGCAGGCTCTCATTTTTTGTAATATCTTAAATATCATTACTGTCACTTTTGCTCAACTGAATGCATCCTTACTGAATCAAATACAAAATAAAATCTTATTAAATCAAAACCTATGAATGGTAGTGTTAATCACAGTACATAGTTTTGCATGGACAGAACAGTTTCACTTCATTTAAATAATTGAGGGATGAAGAAACACAGATTAATATGAAAATAAAAGCTACGACATGCCACAAGCATGTTAGTATAAGGGTTTATGACACGTTTTCTTTCATTATTAAAGAAAGCAACTGATGAGTGGTCACACACGTGTGTATACCAACTATTAAAAGCCTACCAAACCATAAAAAAAATATAGCTGCAAGCAGCAGTTACGAGGCCAAGATCTGGATCAATTTTCGTGACAATCTGTGCAACAGCTTCGGACAAGTTCGAAAAAAGTTGGTTTTACAAACAATTGAGAATAGCGAAAAGACCAAACTTTTAAAATTTGGATTCGGATCGGCATAAGCATTTTTGTTGTGTGGTTTACGGTTCAAACGTTACTAGCGTAAATCTTTTGAAAGTTTGACCAAGTAGTGGCGCTAGAGAGTTTGAGTTAGAGACTCCACACTTGCTATGGTGGGACTGTCCTCTATCGGTGTACAAAATTGTACAACTTTCTCGCAAACGGTTCTAGGGGCTGCCATAGATTGCGGCGGAAGAGGAAGAAGCATAATAATAATAATAATAATAACGCCAGCGGTTTTAATAGGTGACTTCGCATCTTTGGTGCTTGGCCCCTAAAAACAGTACTGACAACTCTACATACCAACAATGCCTCCCACATCAAACAGAGTTGAGAGGTCTCCAGCTTTCTTGGCATCAAGGTGAGCTGAGAAACAGGAAATACATCTTAGTCAAATGCACTCATTTACGGCATCCAAGATGAGGTTGTATATGTGGTTACACTTCATCTTAATAGACCACTTTAGACATTCTACTAAGCATAGGTTACTCTGTAACTACATGTCAACTAACTCAGAGTAAACTGTTAGGGCAGGTTTAATGTTAGTAGAATAAGTTGGCATATACTTGCAAAGTTGTATGTTGTGGAGCCATCAAAATAAAGTGTTAGTTATTAATCAGCCAGTCTACTAATACTCTGACTTATACTAATGACTGCTAGTTGACATGTAGTTGTTTACCGTTAGTAGAATGTCTAAAGTGGACTAGCGAAGTGTTACTATATACATAGTATTGTTTCTTCATCAGAAAAGATTTGGAAAAATGTAGCATTACATCACTTGCTCACCAACAAATTATCTGCAGTGAATGTGTGCCGTGAGAATGAGGCAACAATATCTTGTGAAGTGAAAACGTGTATTTATGAGAAACAAATCCATCATCAAGTTGTTTTAACTTTAAACTTTTGGCAAAAATATGAGCCCATTATTCATAAAAACCCTTCATCCAGAGCAAATGTTTATCCCTCTTTAAATCAAAATCAACCAACATGTTTGTTAAGAATTGTTTTGCACCATTTTCTGCTTGTAAACTATGCTTGAGCTCTCTCCTGGTTCAGAAAAGACACCTTTTCAGTGGAAAAAGCAACATTATGGATGAAGGACTCATATTTCCATATACAAACTGGACTCTAATTTTGGCAGCGAATTTCTCAAAATCTGTTCCAATAAAGAAACAAAGTCATCAACATCTTAAATCAGGGGGAGCAAATGCAAATTTTAGGCGATCTATTTCTTTAACTAGCAAAAAATAAAAACAACAACAGAACATCTGCAGAATTACAGAAATGTAATATTTGTTGTGACAATAAAACACAAGTGATGAGTTACCTGCTTTAGTGATGTAAAGGGGAAGCCAGAAGAGGAAGGTATAACTGACCAGTTTGGCAAACAGCAGACAAAGAGAGAACTCCACCACTCCCTGCAAACACACAGCAGGAGAAACGTCAGAGACGCTGTAACGCACGCTGAGTGATGGACAGACAGATGGAAGCACTCACAGGAATGTGTAAAGCCCCCATAAAGCTGATAGCTGACGGTTCCGCCTCGCTCTTCACCACCACCACCTGCTGCACAGGAACACACACACCAATGCTCTCCTGTCCCAGCAGAAGCTCTGTGTCCCAGCTCTGAAACACAGCAGACAGGACAGTAAAACATCTCAATCAATTCTTCTGGAGGAATTAAAGATATATATATATATATATATATATATATATATACACAGTCAGGTGGACAAACCTGTGCTTTAGCTCCTGGCTTGTACTGCAAGTAAAGGTCTTTATGTCCGTTCACACCATTCCAGTTTTTATGAAGCTTCTGATAAAGAAAAAGAAAAACAAAACATAAGATAAAGCCACATTAACAAACAATTAGGGATGCATAGACTGGGTATATTCTGCATTTATTTGCATTTATCATTAATTATATTATCATGATAACACAGGACACATGTAGTTTAAATTACATCAAATTTTACATTATGAAAGGCCAAATATACAATGGTTATAAAAAAAAAATCGTGATCATTTATATTTATAAATACTGTATATATATTTAGAATTATTAATATGAATGTAAAATATAGTTACAAACTGAATAAATTCTGAACTTTATTTATTCTAAATATACCGATACGAAACATAATTTGTAAAACTAAACCCAAGTATTTATTTATAAATTCTGAAAATATAGAAATAATTCTGAATATATTTGATATATACATTTGATCAGGCATATTGAAGATTTTTATATTTAACCAAACAAGCGCAGAATTAATAGAATTACTTTCTGTTTGGTGCTTCATAAAACATGTAAACATTCATTTAACAAATCAAAACAACAATAAAATATTTTAAACATTTAATCAAATATTTACATTATAATTACAAAAAGAAAAAAAAAGGAATATTTCAGCTTTTAATTATGTATTTGTCTTTCCTGGGGTTTTTAATAAAACAGTGAGAAGTTTGAAGGTTTCACTAAACACCTGTAGAAAAATAAATGGTTTTGTGACTATGTCTATGTCAACTACCCATACTTTATATATCTACATGCTAAATATTTGCATATATTTACAAGAGGATCATTGACCCAATTCCCAATACAGACAAAAATAGTGTGGCGTAACACCTCCTAAATGGCAATGAATTAACTGCTATGAATATTTAAGAATGCTTTAGAAGCAAACAAGAAGGTATTAGCGTAATTAGCGTAAACAATGACAGAGAATCCAAAATTATTCAGTGAAAAAAAAAAAAAAGTGTTTGAAGTTGCACTTGAGTATGATTAATTCCTCCTCCACAGTCACAATGAGGAAAAGAGGCATCGATCTACATTTGCTCCTGTGGTCACCCCCTTCCTCCATCCCTAATGTCTCCTGATTCGCCACTCCTCCTGAATCAAATCAGTCTGATGAAGTGTCTCAGAAGTCTCCTGTGTTAGAGGAGCACCTCACGCTCTACTGAGACTCGCAGGTGTACGCATCACAGGGCTGTTGTCATAGCGACTGCTGTTGAGCACGAGTGCGTCATGTTATCTAACCAACCTTTTCCTCAGACCGCTGGGAAAAGACATTAACTTATGCGAAGATCACACAGACTCTGGCTGTTTTTCAGGATTTGTTAAGATGTTTAAGATTTTTTTACCGTTTATCTGATTTAAACTAGTTTTGTTTTTGTCACACAAGTAGCAAAAAACACATGAAATACGAGATTCACAAGCCCAATACAATCCCCATTCATTGATTTTTTTGGAATGATTACTTGCAGATCTGTCTAAAAAACTAATTTGCCTGCAAAATTACAGACTTGTCATTCTGGAGAGACTGGATTTGAAACCCACATCGAATCTGTGTACAGTATAAACAAAGCTGTAAAGGCATATACCATAAACTATAACGCTGTTCAAAAGTTTGGGCTTGGTAAAAAACAAAACAAAAAAAAACTATCTGTGTGTGTATGTAAATTAGTTACACACACACACACACACACACACACACACACAGTGGTTACAGAAAGTATTCAGACCCTCTTCAATGGTTCACTCTTTGTTATATTGCAGCTATTTGCTGAAAACATTTAAGTTCATTAATGTACACACATCACCCCATATTGACAGAAAAACACTGAATTGTTGACATTTTCGCAAATGTATTAAAAAAGAAAAACTAAAATATCACATGGTCCTGTGTGCTGTGACACCCGTATATTTAACTCAGGTGCCGTCCATTTCTTCTGATCATCCTTGAGATGGTTCTACACCTTCATTTGAGTCCAGCTGTGTTTGATTATACTGATTGGACTTGATTAGGAAAGCCATACCCTGTCTATACAAGACCTTACAGCTCACAATGCATGTTAGAGCAAATGAGAATCATGAGGTCAAAGGAACTGCCTGAAGAGCTCAGAGACAGAATTGTGGCAAGGAAAGATTCCATCCTTAAATGGAAGACGCTTGGGACAAGCAGAACCCTTCCTAGATCTGGGCTATCAGGGCAGAAGAGCCTTGGTGAGAGGGGTAAAGAAGAACCCAAAGATCACTGTGGCTGAGCTCCAGAGATGCAGTCGGGAAGTTGTAGAAAGTCAACCATCACTGCAGCCCTCCACGAGTCAGGGCTTTATGGCAGAGTGACCCGACGGAAGCCTCCCCTCAGAGCAAGACACATGAAACCTGCTGCATGAAAGCATCCTGCTGTGGGGGTGTTTTTCAGCTGCAGGGACAGGACGACTGGTTGTAATCGAGGGAAAGATGAATGCGGCCAAGTACAGGGATATCCTGGACCAAAACCTTCTCCAGAGTGCTCAGGACCTCAGACTAGACCGAAGGTTTACCTTCCAACAAGACAATGCCTCTAAACACACAGCTAAAATAATGGAGTTGCTTCACAACAAGTCCTTGACTGTTCTTAAAGGGCCCCACCAGAGCCCTGACTTAAACCCAATTGAGCATCTCTGGAGAGACCTAAAAATGGCTGTTCACCAACGTTTACCTTCCAACCTGACAGAACTAGAGAGGATCTGCAAGGAGGAATGGAAGAGAATCCCCAAATCCAGGTGTGGAAAACTTGTTGCATCTTTCCTAAAAAGACTCATGGCTGTATTCGATCAAAAGGGTGCTTCTACTAAATACTGAGCAAAGGGTCTGAATACTTAGGACCATGTGATATTTAAGTTTTTCTTTTTTAATAAATCTGCAAAAAATTTCAAGAATTCTGTGTTTTTCAGTCAATATGGGGTGCTGTGTGTACATTAATGAGGGAAAAAAAATAACTTAAATGATTTTAGTAAATGGCTGCAATATAACAAAGAGTGAAAAATTTAAAGGGGTCTGATGAATCATGCACTATAAAAGACATTTAGAATGTAATGTTATATATTTTTATATCTTGTTCACTTTTAAATTCTGTTATGAAAAAAAGTGTTTACATTTAGTAAGGGTAGTGTTATTTTAGAAATGCATCTTTTTGCATTTTTAAAGAATAAGAGGGAAAAGTGGAGACAAATCATGAACATACTGATATAACTGAACATATCAAATCTCTTGCAGGTGGATCCCCGTATTTAGCAGCAAAGATCAATGAAGCAAAAGATCTTCTTGACTCCGGCCCTCGGCGCTGACCCAGCTGCCCGATCTACCTCAACAGAGAGTTACATCTACTTCAGAGCCGCCAACTCACCCATGAGCCTCCACAAGTCATTGTTCTCCTCCATGTTTTTCTGCCATAAATCAGCCGACTCTCTCCCTTCTATCTGTCACTGTTTCCCGCCACAGCTTTAATGCAAGTCGGCAAAGTTTGATCCTTGACGTTAAAGGATCTTCACGCTGTCCATGTGAAATATCTCACAGTAGTCTATATTATTTATTGAGGTGACTTGTGTAATGTTTAACGTCTGCTGAAAAATAGTGGATGTATCATTTCCAGCAGTCTAAAAAGCCTAGTATTCCCCCCCTATCCAGCAGGGGCCAGACTATGTAGGTGTTAAGTTATTTTAGCATGCTGAATAAACTGTTTTACAAATCTGGAATGACTCATTGTGAGTATTTTTGTGTGCGTTTGTGCTCTACCATTCTCCTGCCACTGTGTTGTGGCTGATGTCTGCGGTACAGATGCCTGGTCTGGTCTGCACATCTGACGGAGTGGCTGGGATTGGACAGAGGGACGTTCTGTACGCCATGACTTGGACTGCTGATTTGCCGTTTGTCAGACCGAGATTAATGCCAAGGACAGGATACTGCAACAGAACCTGCACAAACCAGTTATACATTACTGAAGAGGAATAAAAAGCAAGCAACAGTGACAAAAATTGCTTCTAGGATGCATTTCAAGCTACATTCAGAATAAAGTATTAGCTTGTGACTACTGCTTCCTCTATTTTAAAAATAGCTAGTATTATGAAGACATTAATCCACCATAAACGTTTCTAACAGTGGTATGCATTGTTATTGTTATATAACCTCATTAAGTTAGATGTGAGTGACATCCAGCCATCATTAATGACTAGATATGGTTATAATGAATTTTAAGGTTTCCTTTTATACATTTAAGTATTGTGTAATATTACTTAACCACATGTACTTACTATATGGTTATGGTTAGGATTAGGGTTTGGCTTGGTGTTACTTTGATGTAATTATTCATGATTTATTGTTGTTATAATAGTAATTGTTATACAAGTAGATGTAATGTGTTACAAGGACACCTTAAGGTGTTTTCCAAAAAACCTACTTTAAATTAATGGTGCTCTATGCGATGTTGCAGGATTTTAGCTCGATTTTATTTTTATCTCAAACCATATGCATCACCCCTTGATCGTATTGCTGTCTGCCCTCTGAATACAGTGGGAAAAAACCCGCTCTCGAAAGACAACACAGAGGCTGCAATATCGAAACATTTTATGGCACCACAACAAAAACAAACTTCGGCCAACCGAAGTGGGGGTGGGGTTTAAACCCCACCTCTTCTTGACAATTGGTTGGCCGAAGTTTGTTTTTGTTTGGTGTGGGTCCTGCACCCATAGTGTTTTGCAAGATCGCATAAAGCACCTTTAAAGGGATGGTTCACCAAAAAATTAACATTTTATGTTTATCCGCTTACCCAGCATTCAAGATGTAGATGTAGTTTCTTTAACATGATGAAGATGTGAAGATTTTTAACTCAAACGATTGCAGTCTGTCAGTCATATAATGCAAGTCAATGAGCATACAATCTTTGAGAGAAAAAAGATACATGCACAGACAAATCCAAATTAGACCCTGCGGCTCACGATGATACACTGATGTCCTAAGACACGAAAAGTTTGGTTTATGTGAGAAACTGAACAGTATCTATACATATGTATGAATGTTACGCGTCAATATGCTCTGGCACATAGCTTATATATGTAGATACTTATGTATCGCGGCCCATAGAAAACGTGGCATCTATGGACATATATCTATATGCCAGAATGTGTTACGCATCACACGCCGGATATTGTGAATGAGAAAAAAATCTGTATATATAACTTTTTTTTTTTTTTGCATATTTTTAGCCTGACTACGTCCGACTTCCTACTTCTGTCTTAGAGCAGTGACGTTGACGCTAAGCGGCGACTTTAAGATTGTAGTTTAGGTTATGGAAATCTAAAATGACAACGGACATGGAGACATGGGAATATTCCTGGTATTTGGCAATTGAAGCCCGAACAAAAAGAGTGTTTGGCTCACATTTTGAATGAGGTGATGTTGCGTTCCTACTCCAGACAGATTTGGGAAAAAGTTTAATTTATTAACCGTTACCAATTATTTTAAACTTCAGACAAGTGCCCCCCACGAGACGGTAAACGCTTGTCAGTCATGTCCTTCCAGACTCTGTCTACGAAGCAAAGTGAAGTAGCAGAGTTTGGTATTACCAGGCTAGCATATTTTGATAAGTTAAGGGAAAAATATTGCCATGAGTTATTGATCATTTTTGCAGCGTAGCGAAACAGATTACACAATAACAGTAGTAATAACAAATTGTCTACCAATAAACATATAATAATTATTACTTATTAAGTTCTTATTAATGTAACTGTAACAAGGACACACACAATGTTGTAAAATGTGAAAATGTTACATATGTTTTGATATTTCTTTTTGGAGCATGAAGTACACTTATTTGGTATGTTTCCAATATACTACATTTACATATAATACTTGATTAGAATTTCAACTAATCGTATTATGTTTAAAGTTAGAATATTTTAAACATGCTAAATTGCAACTTATTACATATACACAAAGTACAAGTTTAAATAGAATTTGCATTAAGTATATTTTACTTTACCATACATGTTTATCAGAATATTTGGCAGTACACTGTTCTTAAAATAAAACATAAAGATAAAAATGATTTAGGTTTTTTTCATGCAGATAAAAACTGAAAACACTGCATTCATTTGACACTTTACAATAAGGTGTCATTTGTTGACATTAGTTAATGTTAAAAATACAGTTGTTCATGGTTAGTTAATGTTATTTCACAGCGCATTTACTAATGTTAACAAAATAAACTTGTGCTTAAGTAAATGCTGAAATTGATAAAAGCTGTTCATTCTTAGTTCGTGTTAACGAATGCATTACACTAATGTTAGCTAATGAACCCTATTGTAAAGTGCTGCCAAAAAAACTACGCTACTCTGTACTTTCAATGCAAAGTTAGTCAAAGTTTTCCACTTGCTTGAGACCCAGTCAGTGATTTTCTGCTTCAAAACAGGACGTTATCTTGGATCGTTCTTTGTTCCAGATGGACTAACATGAAAATTAAGCCAGACCGTTGCAGTATGAATGCGAGTCGTATGTCATGGAAAGACTGGATCGACCCAGTTCAATTTCCAAATGCTCTGTTTGATTATTGCAGCCTTGAGATGTCTGTAGGTGGAAGCTTGAGTCTACAAATAAAACCCAGTGAGCTGTTTGGCACGCTTATGAAATACTTGCCACTTTGAGTGCTGCCCTGCTCTGGCCTCGCTTCTGTAGCTGACTTTATTTACTGCCACAGCCTGCTGCTTTTTGCCTGACCCTTCTTAGGAGCTGTTAAAATTGATCAAAAGCTGGTGTGCCAGAACTGGACATGCCGTTCCACAATGTGACACTAAACCTGTTTTTCTCCAGACGACATGTATAACATGGGTAAAAAGCCCTAATTCCGTCTGAAGGTGCATTGCGGTCACTTTGTCGTGAGATGTGTTGCTCTGACCCCCTTGTGACTGCGGCTATTTTCAGCCTCTGCTTACCGTGAAACCAGCATGGAGTTCCTGAGCAAGCCTGTTCTCCGCAGGTTTCTCTCCGTCAGGGTGGATTTCCATTAAACAGTGTAAAAATGTTAAAAATGCCAAACTAATCCACACAGGGCCTCATTACAGCCGTGCGTAATACACTGTCCAGAGGAGCCGATGATGTAAGCGAAAACGAAATCCCTCATAAAACTCATATTAGCAGCTTGTACATTTCAAATATGTGAAGGCCTATAGTCTACTTTTGCCAGCTTTCACACACACACTTCGCTGTTTTACGATGAAGGGTTATATGATGTCAAAAGTGTTATTCGCTGGCATTATCGGCCTGCTTGAATGAGACTTCAAGTGATGTTTCATATAAATTTCATGACGGCCAACCAGCTGCCAGGCACAAAGACTCTTTGATGCTTCAGTTCTGTTCCTGTTATCTGAACTTCTTTTTATTCATCTGCAGAAAAGGATGTAATTTTAGCTGTTTTTTTCCAGTTACTTGACTCAAGGAAATCATTGAAGTTAAATCATTTGGAAATATTTTTTCCCCCATACATACACACTATAACTTTTCCAGAATTGATGTATAAGACAAAAAATTTAAGCCAGTTTTAAGCATACTGTGACCTTATTATGTTGGCTCGAATTTAAGCTTTTAAAGGTGCATTCAGTAGCTTTCTGCTACTGAATTGAAATTACTGCAGTGATTACATTTTTTTGGATCCAACCCTGTTTCCCTCAACAAAACCCAATAGGATTTCACCATTGGTAAAAAAAAAAAAAAAAAAATACATTCACCAGAAGTAAAAAATCTTGCGTGGCATACATTATGGTTGCACAACTTCAATGTCTTATTAGACTTTTGACATTATTTGTCAGCCTGGACCACAAAACCAGTGATAAGGTCTATTTTATAGGAATTGAGAGTTATACATAATCTGAAAGCTGAATAAATAAACTTTCTATTGATGTATTACCTTTAAAGTTCTTAGCAATGAATATTACTAATATATTTACAGTCAGAAATGTACAAAATATGGAACATGGTCTTTACTTAATATCGTAATAGTTTTTGGCATAAAAAGAAAATTGTATAATTTTGACCTGTGCAATTTACTTTTTACTATTGCCACAGATATTGCCACTTTTAGCTGAAAGTATGAGTTATGATAGTTTGCAAGAGCATGGTTATAAATATAGTGAGGCTGTAAATTAGGACTTGTAGGCAACTGAGAAATCCTGTGCAGAACATGTCTCCGGGAAGTGGCACGTCTGGTCACCTTATTATGTGGTAAAGCTTTTAAAAATCACAAGTGAGTATTACAGATAGAAATATGTTAAATATATTGAGTTTGTGTTGACCACAGGTCTTATTTGACCATAAACCCATGCAAAAACCCATTAAGGTAAAGACAATGGCACTGAAAGTTCTAAATCGAAGTCCCGCCCTAAATTCCTGCAGACCCAATCACAAGCTCTCTATCATCATGACCACGCCCCATTTTGTAGCATTGAATAACTAAAGGCACTAAAATCAAACTTTCGCCAGCCACCAGATGGCAATCAAAATGCTTTGGCTTCACTTATCAGGTCGTGTACGGCACAATTGATTTCACTATATTGATTTCCATTTTAGTAAATATTGCAGAGAATCCTCACTCATTGGCTGCCGTCTCAGTAGATATGCTAATAACGTAGTGTTGTTTGATGACGCACATTGCAAAATTATGCTTAATATCATTGCTTACCAGCGGAGACAACAGGAGAATAATAACCTGTTTAACCGAAGAAGCAGAGGCCAGAAGAAAGAAAGAAAGACTGACAAAGATAATTAACGAGCCTAAACATCAGAACAACATGCAAATGGTAGGAAGATGGAGAAAATCCTGAGTAATGATGCTCAACTTGCTTCTTTTTTTTTTTTGGATAGGTAAGTGAATTAATTAGTCCTATTATATACATTGCTCTTTAAAACTAGCCAGTATCAGTGTAATTAGACGTTTAATAAAAACACTTTGATAGATTGCTCTGCAGTGTCTAACACTATAAGGATTCTTACGTGGAAATATAGCTATGCTAACACTATCACTGTAAAAATGTTGTGCTGTAATTATGCAGCTGGTTGCCAGTAACTTACTGTAAATTTATAATTATCAAATTCATAGGAAACGGTTTGTTTAAAGATAACAGAACATTAAACATTAAAAAAGTCTTTATCTTTACAGAATTAAACTATTAAAAACTGCCTCATGCAAAGCATTCTGGGAACCAGAAATACTCATCAATCTTTTTCAGTTTGTTCCCAGAAATGCTTTACATGAGGCTGTTATTTTATTTATTTTTTCCTGTAAAGATAAAGACATTTTTAATGCTTATTGTTCATTTCTCTTTAAGCAAACTGTTGTCCGAAATTACCATAAATTTAAATCTACAGTAAGTTACTGGCATCCAGCTGCCAGGAATACTGTAATTTCTACAGGAATTTTCTACGGTGAAATACGGAAGGCTCCTCATCTGGGGTCACACTCATGGTCTTTACAGTCTAAAGTGACCAGACGCCTGAAATGTTTTTTGTTTTTTTTTCTTCAGTAAAATCAATCATGTATATCTTTGTTCTATAATATTTTTTCTTTTGTATTTTGAGATAATTGTATGTTCCTAATTAATATTTATGCAATCATTATGATCAATTTGTCCCATTGAAAATAGTACAATGGTAATTTTTTTAAACTATTTTTCAATTTTTGCAGTATTTCAGATCAAATAGGCCTTTAAAATCCATTTTTTACAATGCAGATTAGCCTCCTGGTGTGAGCAAAGAAAAAGAAAAGAATGTGTAATTTCATGGTGTAACCACTGTATAGGCCTCTATAGAAATGCCCAAAGACAGCACAAGGATTCCGTTGTCGACCTTATCTGCATAGCAACTCCCTAGAAAAAAACACTCAGATCCCTTTGGAAATGGCTTAGAAGCACCTTAGCAGCCATCCACAATAGCTTATGATACGCATAGCAATGATCCGTCTGTCTGTTCAGTCTTCTGTAGATCCATTGAACCAACAAACTTCAAAACTTCCAGGCAGTACTAATTTCTTTGACACACTTTCCCTTCCGAGTTTTCTTTCTACACCTGCAATGCTTAGAATGGCATGTTCCATCACACTGTGGAGGATGAGAGATGAGCTGTGCCAAACAGACTTGTATTTCCAGGTTTGCTCAGTGGGACGTTTTGCACAGATTGTTTGAATTTTAGCAAAGAAGTGATGTAGACGTGATTGACATCTGGAGGAAAGATCTGGGGAGAACTAGAATGGAGTGGGAACGGCTGTCTGCTTCTCTACCTGCCTGCAACGTACTGTTACATACCAAGCAGTACAGTATATATTGTGCAAAGCTCTCAGTTGTAGACGAGCCTCGTTAGCATCGTGCAGAGAAGCTGCATTGTTCTCCAGTGGGAGCTTTAATAAAATCACCTTCAGAATGATGATGGATGCCATGTAGCACCACCAACACAAATGTTTTCATTTGATCGTTTTAGAGCATGAAAATGATTTTCATAGCCAGCGTAATGTCACAGGCGCTCAAATTATATCCACACCGCAGCCGTTGCAGTGAAATGCATGACATTTGGAGAGATGTAAATGACTTCGATGCTGAATTTCTAATCGTTATAAACAAAGCACATAAAGGCTGACGCTAATTAGAGCTGTCGAGCAGCTTCATTAGCAGAAATCCACACATCTAATGTTGCTGTATTCCCCCTCCTACTAGGTTTATTTATAGACCACGTCAATAAACCTCATTTACAAACCCGGCTTTGTCTCCCAGGCTGCCTTGGAGAGTCCCAGGGCTTCATTTGCTCAGGCTAAAAACATTTCCCTGCTAAATCGCTCATCTTAATGCAAAAATATGCAGCTCATTGGTGATGAGAACGTGTTTCTTTTTTGTGAAAACTCTTTCGAGAAAACAACTAGCTGTGCAGGCCATTTACTCTGTCTTTGGGCTCCTGCAATGCAGTGCAACATCTCTGTGCCTCAGGCTTGACCAATCAGAGCGAAGAGCTGCCTGTGTCACATCACCTGGTTTTCATTAACGCGGAGACAATAGACATGCTGATGGCACCCACAGGACAAATACGACATCTCCGTCTCTTCAGCAGCGATGCGAGTAGCGGACAGATGGGAACAATAGAACAAGCTCTGGCTAACGGTTTGGGGAGGGATCCAAAAGAGGAGGGAAAGACAAGCGTTCAATCTGAGCGTGTTAACAGGCCTCCGTGTGTTGGTGCCTCGCTGGTCATCCATCACTTAAAGGACGCTCATCGTACTTCAGACATCATGGATGAGCGACAAAATGGTCCTGGAAGGAGAGATGGAAAAATATGCATGCGCTTAATGTGGCTGCCGTGTGAAACCGCAACAAGAGGGTCTCGTTGATTTTCATTAGCTGGTGGAGCAGGGAAAACAAAGCAATCCATCAGATAGGGAAGTGTGGCTGTAATGTGTGCTGTTTGGCAGGCCTCATTTCATTGGCCCGCATTATAGCAGCAGCACTATTTTTGCGCGTTGCCTCAGTCAATAAAAATAGCTTGGCCAGACAATACATGTCTGTCCAGTGCAGCTGTCGACATCAACAACAATTCCTTTTATTATTTTTGTGCGAGCACAAAATATATAATCCCCAAAGATTTCTGGTCTTGCTTGGCTATTCTGAATGTGAAAATCTTTACACATTCACTTTTGGACTAGTTTTAATGGAGCATTAATGGAGCCTAGACTTGAGACTAATAGTATTATCAAGTTCAGCGAATATTATAATAAGGATTTATTTGATCATATTTCTGTTTACACTCCATAACGAGTTCATTCCAAATCAGCCACTGTATTACAATGGCAACCACTGTAATTGCGTAAAAATATAAACGCATGTTATTGAAATCATCCAAACGGATATTTTTTAGACCATCATTTTTACATCAAAATATATTACATATAATAAAACTAGGATTCTAAAAAATTGCATATAAAAGCTTTTTAATGTATAGATAGACAGATAGAGACAATAGACAGATAGAGTGGATGGATGGATGGATGGATGGATGGAGAAAAACATGTTTAAAGACTTGGACAAACTGACACAGGTGGAGAGCAAATGATTGACATATGAGTGGTTGGTCAGATAGATGGATGGGTAGATAGACAGATGGACAGTTGGAGATAGATGAATAGATAATTAATCATTGGATGACAGATTTTACGAGTTGCCAGTTCGTATAAATTTGTACGAATGACCTACAACTAACCCCGCCCCTAAACCTTTAGGCAAATTGTACAAACACGAGTGAGGTTATACAAATTTGTACGAATTAGCACAAATTTAAAATATGTATGAATTGGTCGTGAAGCTGTGTTGGACAAACTTGGTTGATTGATAGATAGATGGATGGATGGAGAAAAACATGTTTAAAGAGTTGGATAGACCGAAATGGAGAGCAAAAGATAGACAGATGGGTGGATAGATAGATGGATGAGTAGATGACAGATGGCTGGATCACAGATAGATGCGAGTTAAAGTGAAGTCACATGGACTGAGGGCTCTGCAGTGCAGTTTATTTTGTCTTCTTAAACAGCACTCATCAGCATACTATCAATGACATACTGCTTGATAATAAGAGGTTTAGATTCAGAGGGGCAAACCTTGAAAAAGCACTCGAGAGCTCAACAGCGCCTAATTCATTTTCCAAGGAGATGTCAGTTTGATCTGATACAGGAAGTCTAAATATACTCCAGGAGGTTTTACTGTCTCTTCTTGTTTATTTATTGTCTTATGTGGTTCCGATTTCACTTTTTCCACCGTGTGTGCTCTTGAAAATAACTCTGCCGAATATCGCGCCGCAATCACAGAGAGTAGGATTAAAAGGCCTCAGTTTAGAAATTGAAAATTGACCTCTGCTTCTTTAACTCTGAGCTTATTAACATTACATTACAGTTAGTCTCTTTCGTTCTCTATACTGAGAAAGGTTGAGGAATGCAGATGTTTTGCTCACTTATAGCTTTTATTATCATGTACAATATAGCAATAGTAGGTCCTGCTTGGTTGTGTTCTATTTTTCATTATTATTGCTCACATTGCTACTTTGACGTTGTACATTTTTAATTTTATTTTTAAAAAAAAAGCATTGGCCAATTGATTTTCATAATCCATCTGACAACTGCTTTGTTTTTGCCATCCTTTCACAATTTGTCAGTCGTGCTAAAAATGCTATTGGAATGTTTACACATGGGTGCACATATCTGACAGAATATTAAGACATTTGACGCATGACAGCTGCCAGCAAAGGCACACGTTGGAGATTTTAGCTCTGGTAGACGGGTGCCAGTTGTTTTTTTATTTAATAAACTCTTAATTGATTTTTTTTCATTCTGTTAACATTGCATTTGCAGCAAAATGGGGCCTTTAAAAGCGCAGCTGCCCTATGGGGCTTCAGGCACCATAATCTTTAATCCTTACTGCAACACTCTCAATAATAGCAGTGCTGGTACAAGCAACAATGCAAATGGCTTAGGCGGGCTCAAATGCACTACTGTGTTGCAAACAGTGTCTCAGTGGCTGATGTAAATAGCAAATAGATCACATTAAAAACACACAGAGCAGCATTCTCCTCCCCTCTCATTCATTATTAACAGCTTGTTATATTCTGGGTGATTAAGGAAGTTCTGCTCCACATTCATGGCAGATAGTTCAGTTGTTTATCCCAGACATGAATCAAAAAACATGACAGACACAACACTACGAGGCAGCTTTGACACATTCAGAGACGCAGACGGGAACAGGGTTGGGCAAAATCCAGAATTTGCGAACTGGCTGCTTTTCAATTCGCAAGGGTGAATTTGAATCGAATCGGGCACTCCCATAGGCTGTTGAACTGGAATGACATTTATGGAATTTCAGTAGTCCAAAACAACAACAAAATGATTGAATGTTCTGTTTTCAATTCTGCACTCAATCATAAATGATCCCCAAAACAGTTTACTATCTTAAAAATAAAGGTTGTTTATTAGCCTCTTCGATCCAGTGAAGAAGCTTCAACATCCCACCCATTCCACAAAATATTTTTTATAATGGAAAAAGATATTTAAAATAAGGTCTTATAAGTATTGTTTACTCAAATTTTCTTTAGGGAACCCAATCCCTCTTTTATGCAACCTTTATTTTTAAGATTGTAGTCATTTTAGCATCAATTTCTCCAAGTAAGTACAATTGATTTTAGATTAAAAAAAAATAATTGATTTTTTTTATTTTTAAAAATTCATAATTAACATAAGCAGACCTTTAACAACAGTGCATCAAGACACAAAGAGCATGTTACATAGTTACATAAATCATCTACACAACAAGGAAGGCCTGAAACACAGCAACCTGTCCAAAGAGCTTCAGCTGTGCAATTATTGTATTTCAGCTCGAGCACTTTGGCCATGAAAGAAATCATTTTTCAGAGCAGAAATCGTCTTCACACACACACTCTGGCTTTGATGGGCGCAGAGGGCCGCTATCACACATCTGTGTCCCATATTCAGCATTCCGTATTTTTAACCGAGAGGCGCGATATTCCTGGATATCTCCCAGCCTTCAGGGACGACGCCACTGACAGATAAGTTACGCAATCGGTACAGAAGTCTGGAAAGAGCTTTTTCAAGTAAATACATCTGATGCGGCGCCGCACGTAGAGTCTCACTTCCTCTGGAGAGCGACAGCCATCGGATCTGAGGCGGTACGGGACGTAGAGCCTGTTGTTGGTGTCTGAGAGGCTCTGGCTCTTGTCGCTGACTCTGGATCAGTCCTTCAGGGGTCCAGAAGCCTCAGTGTCAGTGCATGTGGCTCTGCAAGTCACACCGATTTAAGAGCCTCAAATCCGCAGAACTTCCAGCGCTTCTCCAGAGTTGCTCCTACGCCGCTGAACTCCTGCTTGAACATGTTGGGCAGCCGGACCATTAGTCTTTCAAGTTCACTGGCCGAGATCTGAAAAATGAGACATGAGCAAACCAGAGTGTCACTTAGATTGTTATTGTTGCTCAGTGTTGAACATTTTGCGCATAAACAGACCCAAAATTGCCCATTGCGTCCTCGCCTCTGTTTGCTTAGAAATTAAAGGCACTAATTTGTTTGTCAGTATGTTTGTCATTTGCTTCCTGCAAACAGTTGTTGTAGTTCATTTTTTAAATGGGGAGAATACAAACATGTCTTTTCAGTTCACAATACATTTAATATGTTTAGACTGGAACAAGATTAACTTTTGGTATTGCTTGAAAATGCATTTTACATTAGTCAGCTGATCTCCCATCAGCAGGTTTCTTTAGTTGAAAGACTTTTTTGAAGAGACATTGAAGATGATAAACCGATTTGGTAATCAGAGGCAGCTGGTATTTATAATTTAGAGAGATGTACATTATTATTCTAGAGAGCATTCGATTACGAAAAGGCTTTACACGCCATGGAAGATGAGTCATCAATACTTCTAGTCCGTTTTTTCCCCAGTATTTAAAATATCTACGAAGTATTTAAAAGATGGCAGGTGCTACTGTATTTGAAACTAAACGTAAAAATACATTAATAAATAAAATACTACTGCTTTTTGTTTAGTAGCATATATTAAAGAATTACAATTTTAATTCTGTCATCATTTACTCACCCTCAAGTAGTTCCAAATCTTTATGAATTTCTTTGTTCTGCCGAACACAAAGGAAGATATTTTGAAGAAAGTCTGTAACCAGGATGTTTTGGGTCACCACTGACTTCCATTGTATTTTTTTTTCCTACTATGGAAGTCAATATTGACCATAAACAGCCTGGTATTCGGCAGAACAAAGACATTCATACAGGTTTAAAAATGTAAATGATGACAGAATTTTCATTTTTGGGTAAACTATTTAACAAATTTGTATCCATCTTTTTCTTGACATAAAAATGGGCGCCGTCATTTGCTAATTTTATGGGTCTAGCTTCCGATCTCATCCATGTCCAGCTATTTGTAGCTGTACAAAACAGTTTCTTATTATATTATTTTAACATATTATCTTAATTATGATCACACTGGTTTGTAGTGCAAACAGTTTTATACGAAGGAGGATTAGGGCCAAGCAATAATAAAAAAAATTACATAATTTTGATGGTTAAGTTACGAGAAAAAAGTCGAAATAAAATGTTGAGAATAAAGTCGTTAAATAACAAGAAAAAACTTGTTAAATAACGAGAATAAACTATAACAAGATTAAAGTCGTTAAATAACGAGATTAAAGTTGTTAAATAACAAGATAATAGTCGTTAAATAACGAGAATAAACTCGTTAAATTACGAGATTAAAGTCATTAAATAACGAGAATAAACTCATTAAATAACATAACGTAATTTAACATTTTTTTCCCCTCAAAATGTAACCACTTTTTTTCTCGTTTTTTCTCGAAACTTAACAACTTTATTCTTGTTATTTAACAACTTTAATCTCAAAATGATTTTTTTATTATTGCTTGGCCCTAATCCTCTTCCGTAGTTTTACCATTAACTGCATGTTGTTATTTTCGAAAATAACGAACTGGAAGCCTCACCCATATACTGTAGGCTTACTTCCGTGTTGAAGTAAAAGGTGGCTATGCTATTAAATATATACTAGAAATAAATACTACTTTTAAAAGATTTCTTGCAAAAACATTTTGAACTCAAATCGAAACTAAAGTTCACACTTAAGTGCAGGAACAGAGCCATGCAAATAACAAAAACCACTACTTATTCTAATTATGAATAAGTGCAATAAAAATTACAACATAAGGACGAAAATGACAAAATCCTTCCTAGGAGCAATTATTGCTATTATAACAATAATATTTGGCCTTTCTGTCTTAGAGTGCAGACAGGAAACAATATGAAAGGGGAGTTGTGTTTAAAAAAAAAAAATACAAATAAATGTTTGCCAGCACAGAAGCGCCACCATGCAAAATGTCAGAACAGGTTCAGTGCCCTCCAGGTCACATCTGACACATGAAATTTGCATTTTGTTCTAGACTGGACAAGCTCCACCAGGCTTCTGGGATACAAATAGCTGCGCCAGTGCTGATCACACCTGGATGCAAACAGCCCCTCTGATATTTCATGTGGTATTTAAAGGGTCAAGAGATAACAAGCATATGCTCATATAACATATCGACAGAAATGGGATTATTTGTAATCTTTTGTAATCCTGCATGCACTCGTGATGTCAAAAATGAATTAAAGAAATTAAAATTCTATTATTTATATACCCTCATTTATTTTCTGATGCACAAGAACCAATGTTCCAGTTCCGGTGAGCTTTTCTATATGCATACCAAATGCAATGTGCTTTATGCATGCATGCTTAAAAATAAATAAAAGCCTTAATTAATTCTGTTCATCATATAAAGTCTATTCACAAGACTGGATTAGTTTAATGATGCATATACGCACATTTTAACTTGTGTTTGAGGTTCAACCAAAGTCTTGTAAGTTTAGACATGCGACTGAGATAATGATGATAGTATTTTCAAATGATCACCTTTGTATCAAGTCTCTGGATGTAAGACCACAGATATTCAATGTTGGCTCCAAATGGGTGGACGTGGAGGAAGGTTGATATGATTCCTGTGTGGAGAGACAGACAGCAGAGCTTGTGAATGAACATATGTTGCTTCTGACTAGTAGATGCAGTGGCGCAGTCATAAATATGCCGCCTGGAGCAGAAGCACCATCCCTCCCCCACTTAAGCTGATTACTTTGGAGAGGTCCTGCAGAGGTAAAGCACTGATGCAGAGGCACAGGATATAGTGCCTTGCCTGAGGAGCCCGAGCCAATATTTATTTCCTTGATTTATATGCCGTAACGCCGCCAATTACCAAGGAACCTCATTCAATTCCCTCCGCAAGACCTACTTTCACAGAGCTGCACTTGGGGAGGGAAGGGGAGTCTCGAGATGTCCGCTCTGATTTTAACATTCGACGCAGAACAGCCGAGCCGACTCCATATGTTTCTGCTCTGCTACAGTGCGTCGTGCTTACCGAGATGAACATATCTGTTTTGCATACCCGTACGAGAAATCTAACCAAACAAACTCATTTGAACGGCCTAACGGAGGAAGCTTATACAAAATGATGTTTGCACAGCGAGCTAATCCAATAACTGCATTAGACGTCCTCTTCAGAGCTGGTACAGGAGCGCCTGGAGACTAAAACAATTTGTGTTCTTCAGTCCGTCCCTTCACTTTGTTCTGCTCAAATGAGTTTGGCTTTTCTGGCTGAGGGCCTCGGAGCCTGGCTGACGCTCTCTACTCAGTCAGTGCAGTATATGTGTCCTCTTTGCAAGCGGCGGTGTTGTGCAGCCTTTAGATAATGTATGTGGTCTTCTCTGGGCCGGCGCAAATGAAGCGCCTGGCAAAAAGAAGAACAGCTCCCCTGAGTTCCTCCTAAAGGATCATCATCCAAAAACATGACAGAAAGGCCGAGGTGCTAGGTGCTTTCCTAGTCATTGTTATCACAGCGGTTCACACACTGACCGGACAGCATTGCGTTCAACTGCTTGGCTGCACCTGCTCGCCCTCCCGTCCTTTTAAGCTAGGATTCAATCCTCCGAGCCCATCTGGTATTCAAGCCCCTCAGCACAAGACTCAAGATGTTTTATAGATCAAAACGGCATGAAGCAGAGTTGGAATAATTACCAAGCAAGAGAGCCTCTTTCTCTGATCTCAAAGGACCCCAAATGACCGCGTCGTTATTCTTCTCTCGATGGTGGTAGAGCGCCACGGTGCCATTGACTCCCTGTACACATGCACACAAAGGAAAAACACACATCAGGATGCAGGGGAACTTTCACAAAGCAGATACGAGAGAGACGGGATCGTGCAAAACTGTTGAGCTGGTAGAGCATGCCTGCTAATCTTTACTGAGGATGCACCGCATTCGGCTGCGTTCAGAGAAATCAATGCCTATTGACATTTAAGAGGCTCTTCTTCTAAGATGCTGCTCGAGATGCCAGACCGTAAGTTACATAGAGGTTAAATAAAAATTATAGCAAACATTCTTGCGCTGTGCATTTTTAGAAACCCTCAGAGAAAAAGAAAATCTAAATGGAGGCAGTGTGTTTTTAGCCAAACATGAAAAATTCAGTTACTCTTGAAAGAAAACTTTCAAAACTGAGGGGAAAATGCCCCGATTTTTAAAGTAAATAATAAATAAAAATAATATTTTTTAAATTAAATTAATAAAATTCTATGATTAATGTAGGATGCTGTGACTAGAGGTCAAATTTTGCAGCTAAAATATATGCTTTACCCTAGTTGGAGTTTTTGGTATACAAATGGAATCTGTCCAAAATTTTACTAAATATTAATTTAATTAACTTCTGTTAATTGACCAAGATCATTGATCTGTCTCAGGAGCAGAATGTTTCTTTGAAGAACTAGAAAAAACTTTTATTGTCAAATGCACGGAGATAAAGGTGACATTTCCTATAAGCTACAGAACGTGTGGAGGACTAAATCAATGCAGTCCCAATATTCAAGATATTCTGGAATATTTACAGTAAATGCATTAATCATTTCTGCTTTAAATCACAGTTCATGAATATATGTGCAGTAAATATAACAGTGAAAGCCTAGGTTGGATCAAACATTAAAAATAAACGTTAATTAAAATCAAATGGATGATTAAAAAATATATTTTATTTAGTTGCGTTGCCAATACAAGTTTTCGTAAAATCCATAAAATCAAATTTCACTAAAACTCTAAAATGAATGTGAAAATGGTAATATTTTAATAACGAATTATTAAAACTCAATCATACTGTATCTCAATGATACTAAAATAACACTGAAACAAAATATCGATGTACCTTACTGTCTGCCTCAGTAGATTGTAGAGCAATTTATCTAACACGAGGTCATTTGTCATGAGTCAATTATTTAAAAATGTGTTAATTATGTCATCTTATCACTTAAATTATCTGATGGAGAGACTTTACTATGCTACCTGATTTCATAGGTTTACAGATTTAATAGATATTTAATGGATATAAATCATTATTGGGGATGTCTTTAACTGATAATTTATTGATTCAATTAAAAAAGTGCAATTCTGTGTTCAATTACTGATTGTAAATACTGCAGCTTAATAAAATGTTTTCTGACACTCTGCAGCACTCTTAAGTTTGGGAGTCTTTATTAAATGCATTAAAAGCAGAGGGAGCCCATATTCTCTCAGAACATACTGATCAGTGGTCTAAAATTAACTTCTGTCAGAGAGCTCATGGTGTGTGAGAAATGAAGGGATGATGCAATGTTAGCGGTTCACATGCCTTTTTTGATGTGTGCTGGTAGTGCAGACTAATCTGACTAGTGAACGTGAGTGACGTGATGGACGCGGTCAGACTTACCTTTTCATGGCCTTCAGAGTTGTGGTTCGTCAAGTCTACCGATTCCATGGCATTCAACAGCTGTCAAAAAAAAAAAGAAATTCTCACTTCCAGATCCAATCCTTTTTTGCAGTACAGCTGTGAAGGAGCTTGCAGACAGTGTGACCTCTGGGAAACCTCGGCCTGGCCTTGAGTGTGCCAAGTTGATACTACATTTTTAATGGATGCTTGTGAGAAATGGGGTAATGAAACACATTTGTGATTCCATGCATTACGGCCAGGGTGTCTGTAGAAGGTCATAGGAGTTTCATATTTATGAAATATTGAACACGCCATATCTAACTCTAACAATACTGTACACACGTCTTCCATCTGCAAGCAGGGTTTGTGTAGGAGCGCAATACAGTATGGGCTCCACAGGACCTCCACGGCTATTGATGTTCCTGTTATCTCGGTCAAATAACATTCATGCAAACCAACGTCTGCTGTTAGGAAAATGGGGTAAACAAGGCTGGTCATTATTCCCTGCGTCTGGGCAAACCACTGTACTGGCACAAATGATAAGGTATCATGTTGTGCTGCTCAGCAACAGAAAAAATAGATCATCTGTCCTCAGTGACAACAACTCTATAGGCCTTAATCAAGGCAGACACCATATTTAATATGACAACAATGAGACAGACAGCCTATTCAGTTGATGCGAATGAAATAACTCAAGGTTAAAGGTCACATCTAAATTATAGTCAATGCAATTTTCAGTTGCTTTTTTTAAAACCTAAAAAGAAGACTTATGCAAATAATATACTTTAATACACAAAAGTGTGAAATGAATGTAATGTTTTCTGAGAATATTTTTGCATTTTTATTTAATGTTTGTTGTAGTTTGTAGATTATATGTAGTTACAGTAGCTTTACTTTGGATGATTTTACGACTGTTTCTTAACACACTTAAGTACACATTTACTTTTAAAGATGCACTTGGAAGTACATTTTAAATAATTTTATCATCTTTTGTTGTCAAAGTGTACTTATTTTGATGTTTTAACTAACATAATACAAAAAAAATATTCATTATATATATTATATATATTTAATATATTTTTAAACATGCTAAATTGCAACCTCATTACAAATATGTAATTATAAACATTTAAATACATGACATGCAAGTTTAAATAGAAATTAAATTAATGCATGTTTTGGTTTACATTCAATTTGCATTTAAGTTTCTTCTGTTAAAATATATTATTTCTACTTGTTTACAAGAGAAGTGACTTTGTGTTTGGCTGAATCCTTTTTGGAGGCCACTGTACATGTTTTCGGCGCACATAGATGTTGTGTTGTATCTATATCTTTTCATAGACTGGGCATATGTGACTGCGTGTTATCAAGTGTAGAAGTAAACAACAACCCGGCTCTCCAGCGTAGCCTTGTTCCCCTTCTGCAACCACAACTAAGCATATTCATCTTGAGAGCAAAAACTGTCCTGCTCTTTTGCATGTGTTGCTGTTTATGTGTCTCAGTTTTCAGGTGTGTGTCTGCTCCCTGTGCTCCTGCTGCCATGTTGAGTTGTGTTTCTCGCTGCATGCACAGGGGGACTGAGGGCAGTAAGTGACCCCGGGCTTCAGAGCTTCCCGCTGTCATACACGAGGAGGCAGACTGCCAAAATGCAGCATATCTGAAGTGAACACTGCTCTTAATGGCTTACATAAGGCTTTGTGTCCATCTACAAAGTAAGTCCAAACCAGTGCTGCAAAAGCAACTAAAGGCTACTTTTTCCAGGGAGCAGAGACGCTATTATGTATTGCATGTGAAGCTTTACAGTCGACTGAACTGATCAAACAAGCACACCTAAAATGTAGACTACTTCTCTCAAATGAAGCATTTGGAAATCCAAACAAGAGAATTGATTCATTCAGATTGATAATGTGTAACAGAGGTGGCCAATCCTTCTACTACAAAGGGCCAAAAATCGAACAGAATTGAGAGCCGTGGGTCAAAGGTAAATGTTGCATTATAACCAATTATATATAGTCATTTATAATCTCTACATTTCAATGCGGGAAAAATGTTACAGCAAAAAGATCAATTGAAATGGACATTCTTCAATGATGTTTCCCCCCCAATTTCCCCACTCTTGTAAAATATGACAGATGTGATAGTTTATGTCTTCTTTTTTGCAGAGCTATACTATACTACTGATATGCTGTTCATTTTTCTCTGATATATTAGATTCATTAGTTCCAGGGCCACCATGCAATTGTTAAAATTAGTTGGCAGAACTTAATTTGTAGTATTCGATTAGAAAGTCGATTATTAAAAAAGGTTTTAAGTCAGTGTAGTTTGTTAGTAAACCCTAATCTCATTAGTTAATTTCATGGGTTGTCCTAAGTCAAAAGATTGATGCCTGCTGTTGCACTATTTATTTATAAAATATTTGTCTTTAGTATATATTTGATGAGTTACTTCGCAAAATCCGATAACTAAATTTTTTACTTTTTCACATTTTCTTTTATGGCACCTTACGAGTAATATCAATCAAACTGCAGTTGGGTTGTTTTGTTTGAGTAATAATGAGAGGTCATTTACAATTTACAATTAAAATTATGTTTTTGTTTATTACATATTAAAAGTTTGTTGTATAGTAAAAGCAAATAACGCCACATTTCATATTTTAGAGTTAAAAAATCAAACAAGCACTCATTTAATCTTTGTAATCTCCTCAGATGACCATGTATAGTAGATGACTGACAAAGGTTGTTGAGTTTTTTTCTCATCATTAATGCACTGATTTTGCAAATTTCTGTGAAAACATTTTAGCAATTATTTTCCTTTTACCTCCTAAAGCACATATCACAGGTTCATCAAGTCCATCAAAATGATCCCTTTTAGTCAGCTTGAACTAAACTCCTCTCAGATAGTGTCTTTTCAAAGTGAAAGTAGTCTTGTCACCCGACCTGAATACAGAACGCTGATTAGCTAAAAGTAGACGTTACTCAGTTACAGCTCATAACTGCTAAAAGCATCTGTTTTAATTCTGATTGTCATGTTTATCCTTCTAAAATTATGCATTTCAAACCATACTGTATTAGTTTAAACTTCTGATATATGGTTTTCTGAGTGAACACGTCTGAAGGACACGGACAGAGAGCGGCTGACGTGAGTACTAAACTAAGTTCTCATTCACACACAGGTTTACATTAAAAACACACATGAGTTACAAAAACAGTGGGTTAATTATGTCTGTGACGGTTAACAGCTGGGAAATAAACTCGCACGTTAAATATTAGATCTGTTTGACAGCAGAAATATAAGCTAGTGTAAAAAAAATCAATCAATCCACTGCACTTATTTTGCTCAAACTTTCACCAATCAAAATGACAGCGTTTGGGTGGAAACCTACAGATTAAGGGGAGGTATTATTATAATGAGATCCCTTTGCAATGTCACAAGGGGAGCGAGATCAGATGTTTTTCAGAGGCTTGCAGAAAAAGGCTTTCTAAAACAAAGTAACTGGGTTAATCTTTTCCACATTTCCTTGGCTGGTAGATGCACCGGGGACCTGATTTTAGCACTTAAAACCTGGAAAATGTAGATTTTAATGACATGTCACCTTAAAATGCAGTTTTCTGTCGCTACAGTTTCTGCTCCGTTATGAAAATCATATTTTTTTCATCTAATTGTATTGTTAAAAATGCTGTTTAATACTGTTACCATAATTAGCACCCTGCTTTTGCCATATAACTTTAATAAGTAGTCCTGCAAAATATTAAGCTTGTAGTTTAGCTAAAAGGGTAACTTTAAATTTGGGAACAGCAGCTTCAAAATAGCTCTCCCAACGCTGCTCCTCATAATCATTGTTTTTACCCTCGGATAACACTACAATGCATATGGAAATGCTGATTATTTGAAAATATTGCCATGCATTGTGCCCAACCTTTTCCCTGAGGCTGAGGACCTCTCCGTCTAGGTAGTGCTGCTCATCTCTGGCCTGTTCCAGCTCCAGCTCCTTCCCTTTCAGCTCATCCTGGAGCCGAAGCAGTTGCTGTGGAGACAAACAGCATCGTGAGCAGCAGAAAGCAGATGGCTGGAACAATGAGCAGCGTGTGGGGCTGCGTGGTGCCCTCATAAACAAACACCACATAAACATCACTGAACAAGCAAACCACAAAGATAATAAAGAGGAGGTGGCGTGAGGAGCTTGACTGAGTCAGACTTTTATGTCTGTTCAAAACTTCATGAGGTCAGCTTTTTGCAGCATTTTTTGACATGAAAATGAGAAGAATGGAATTATAAAATTAAGCCGAGAATTTTCTCCATTTAATGTTCCCGTCGACCCCCAATCCTCCAAGGGGTGCGTCACGTACAATAACGATAATAATGTCGTTCAGTGCTTTCAGACAGAAATAACAAAATCCATTCTTTCAGTTTTCATGGTTTAGACTTTTCCAGATTCCAGAAAATCCAATCTTGTACTTTATTTAGCTTGTTCAATGTTCTGCTTTAATTAGAAATACAGGTATCTAGTGTCAGGACCAATTCTTATAGTTTTTAGCATGCACATTATTTACATATTGGCTGTTTATTAGTACTTATAATGCACATATTCTGCATAACCATATTCTAGATACCTAATTCAACCAATACCTTACCATAAATAAACTTAAAAAAACTACCTCATACTACTATTGTCACGCTGGGGTTGGTGGTGTGTGCATGGAAGAGTGCCAGAGACACGAGCGAATTAAATGCAAAAGTATTTA
>JAUMHP010000057.1:3661158-3680322 GCA_032361065.1 Enteromius trimaculatus
TCCCATTTCTTAGGGGAAAATTTTTAACCCTTCCCCTTTCCACTTCATTTCAAGGGGCAAGGGGAAGGGGCGAGGGGGTGGAACATAGAATTGGGATTGGGCATTAGTCAGAGGTTCACGTTTTATTTCTTTTTCAGCAGTGGTTGTGTATGTTTATTTAAAAATGGTAATAACCTGAAAGTTATTGTTCACCCAAAAATGAAAATTCACCCAAGAGTAGTTCCTAACTATGAATTTACGATGGAACGATTTGAATTACGCAAGTGTGTTTTTGGTCACCGTTGACTTCCATGGTAGGATGAAACACTATGGAAGTCAATGGTGACCCAAAACAGCCTTATTACAAACTTTTTTCAAAATATCTTCCTTTGTGTTCAGCAGAACAAAGAAATTCATTCAGTAGGTTTGGTCAAGGGTGAGTAAATTATGACAATTTAGATTTTTTGGGTGAACTGTTCTTTTACAGATGTGTTTTTGTTTTCCAAACCAAAATCCCCAAATCATACTTTTTGGTAAAGACAAAAACAACAACAACAAAACAATATTAAACAATAGAACATTTAACATTTAGTTTATCAATCAATTAATCAATCAATCACATTAAAGATTTGATCAAGTTTAGCAAAGCACTAAACATTATCAAATAGAAAAAAAGATAGCTGAGTAAACTAGTACATAAAATGTCTATATGACTTTTGTCTCAGTAAACTTTAATAATTTCCTGCTTATTAATAGTAAGTAAGGTAGTTGTTAAATTTAGGTATTGGGTTATGAATGTAGAATATGGTCATGAAGAATATGTGCTTTATAAACATTTATAAACAGGCAATATTTTTATAATAAGCATACTAATAAGCAACTAGACAATTGACAATTTGTTCCCATACTTAAGTACTACTCTTATTTTTGTATGGGGGAAAAAAACAAAAAACTAAACGTTTTCTGTTTAAATAGGCTCTTATTTATTTTTATTTAATGGTAATTTCCCACTGTGACAGCAGAAAACTCTTCAAGAAAAGAAAAGAAAGGAAGAAATGTTCAAAAGTGTGCAACTAGCCTCTGCCTCTCAATTTTAAAGCTGAGCAAAACAAGAAGCGTTGCTCGATTCTTGATTCTTAGATTTTTTTCAACTCTCTGACAGTTGTGTGCAATAAAAACCTGGAAACTCTGCACATGCATAATTATTTTAATATATCTGACAAATCCACAAACAGTGCTACAAAACAACGCCTTTTCACAGGGGTGGCATCTTAACCGGCTTTCACTTCTCGCAGCACCAGAGACTCTGCCACAACGCTGATGCCTTACCTCTTGGCGACTGTGAACTGAAATGGAATCCTTTCATAGACTTGACTTAAAGCAATTAATCAATACAGTCAGTGTATTTCTAAGACTAGGGCTCGGGCCTCACATCACTGCTCATGGTATACAGTCGTGGAAAAAGTCAGATGGCTGGAGAAAAGACTGCAGCTGGAGTCTATCACCAGCGAGGGGTTCATTGAGTATTCTGTTTGCGCTAACATCAATTTTGCATACCGGTGACGTTCCATATTATGAATATGGAAATTCCATATTGTGCATTCCAGAGAATTCAGGGATTTCTACACAGCTTTTTTTGCGCATAGGCACATTTTGAGTTAACGCACACCTCACTTTTCCTTCCTCATAGAGACCTAATTCAAACTGAATGAGTTATTAACAATTAATTCAGGCTAATCACTGATGAGCATCATTATAATCCTGCCAGTATCTGTTGCCATGGCAGCAATGGAGGTTCTAGGTGGCAATTTCAAAGAGAGCTCTGCTGCACGAAAGAGCAGAGGCTAGAAAACTGGGATGATTTTTGCTGTGTGAGGGCCCACAAGTCTGTACAATGAAAAGCCACAAGATACACTGCCATATAAAGAGCTGCCGTGTCAGTGTACCATGTAGAGCAGGGGTCTCAAACTATATTACCTGGGGGCCACTAGCCAGGCGGTGTTCTCCTTCAGAGAACCAGAGTTTTTACAAACACAAATTTGAAATATGTATATTATATAAAGTAAATATTGGTGCAATACTTAAGGCTGTGTACTAAATACATTAATGGGCCAGACTACCCTGTTGGAAAAAAAAATAACAGTACAGTAAATGCTGGTTAGATACGTTTTAAAACATTCTTCTGGGTTGGTTATAAACTGGTTTTGAGCTGGTTTAATCTGGTCATGTGTGCAAATAATCAGAACCAGTTCATAACTAGCTTATAACCATCTCAGGACCTGCTTAAACAGGTCATGACCAACTAAGGACCAGCTTAAACCAGCTGTCACGCTGCAAAACATACCTAACCAGCATATGCTGTTTTTCTTCAACGGGGCATAGTGAACATTGGTCAGTATTGAAAAAGCTTGGCCCATAGTTTGAGACCCCTGATGTAGAGTCAGCATGTCAAAAGGGGAGAAGAAATACCAACCTCGCACTGCTTTCGCCAAATGTCTATGTTCTTGCGCTGCGCTTTTGAGAAATGGTCCCATGCCTTTTGCCTGGTGGCAGCGGTGAACACAGCCGTAATCTGCTCAACTTTGGTGGGTAAGGAAGTCAGACAAGACAAGCCATTTATGTAGAGCTCAGCATCTGCGCCAGCAGTCAGACGCATCAGGACCCTCGCAACACTTCTCTGAGAGGCCCCTGAATGTGTCTGTTGTACTTACATCTCATTAGCTGCTGTTTCAATTCCTTAGGACTGAGGAAGGCAACAGTCTACAATGATGGATTTGCTGGAGAGGTACTAATAAAGTACTGAGTGTTTGATGTCAAACATTGATTGAGGGTTTAGCTCAGAATGGGTACGTGTGCAGTTTTTATTTTGGCATTAGGTGATGGATTTGCGCTAGGATTAAGATTTGGACCAATTGTAAACTGTTGCCTGCTATTTATTAATTTGACCAAGTCTACAGTTTAGTAAACAACTATGCCATCGACTTCTTTAGCCTACTACAACTCTAAAACACATTTTCTCTTAGTATTTTATGCACAAATGGTCTCACAATGTCTTTTTGTCAAGCTGCCAATTACAAAACTCCTTCACACATATTCATTCAAGCAAATTACATTTCTTTGTTTGAGCTGGGGTATTGGCTTCTCACCTGTCCGGCTGCAAAAAAAAAAAAAAATGGATGAGTGAATCTGGTGTTGGCCTACCTTTAAGTTAAGTTGAACAGCTCCACATCTGCTATATGGACAGAGTGCTTCCACTGAGACTGTACTTACCCAGGGCCCTTCTATGGGCTATGTCTACAGTCACACTGACGTAGGCAGCTAGGTCTCAATGCAATCATATCTCCTAGTGTGCATTTGTGTAGTGTTTATCTGGAGTGATGGCTCTGTTCCATGACTAGTGAGCTGCCTTACTTTCTAACAGCATCCAAACTGAAACAGAACCTCGTAAATAAGGGACTATTAGTGGTGCGACACACAACTGAGTCTGCTGCTAACATTTTGCCAAGCTAAAAGCAAAAACAAACACAAAATGAGTTTTTGTTACACTGTTCTATAATATGTGATTCTATAATGTGTCATTCAGTGGTCAATTATTACCTATAATGGAGCATTCTTATTAATATTTGATTAGTCTTGTGTAGTCAGATTTTCAGACTGGCGGCAGAAAGTCTGAGAAACTTGGCCACTTTTTATGTTCAAGAGGCCATATGACTGACTGGTAATGCAGCCAATCACTTTTCGTTTTGTGCTGCATCACGTTTAGGGGGTGGAAATGTCCCTGCAATAAACGAATGGTGTGTAAAACTCATGGACAAACTTTACATATTTTTTGAAAAGCCAGCATTTAGTTGATCCTTAAAAGCTCTAATTGTCACAGTTGTAAACATTTGTCATCTTTGTTTCCAACCGGAACGTTAAAGAAAGCGACACGCATCTCTTGGATATACTGTATAACTCAACCAATCAGATGGCGACTTTGAAACTCCTGAAATGTTGTGTGCTGTATGCATCAGACGCTCAGGCTAAGACTAATATTTGATATGCTTTTTCAAAACGTAGGAAGAAAGCACTCTTGGAACAATATTCCCGGACATCATATTTAGGATGTCATACATGCATTACTTGAAGAGCATTCTTAATGTTGAGAGACAATATTCTTAAAATGTCCTTTTGTTATGTGCACTTGAAAGCTCTTGTTATGTTTTGTTAAGAAACTGACATTTTAACATTCTGAGAATATTAAAAACAAGTGAATTATATGCCATTGTAAAGTTAGCAGATGTTTTAGAAACATTTTCAAAAATTCTCCCACAATTTTGTTTTTATGCCATCTCATATCCGATAATCTTACTGTGTTTTGTATAATAAAGTTATGAAATGCGCACGGAGTGAATGTTTTTGGGCTTGAGTGGTAGCATTTAGGCATGGTCCTGGTTCAGTGTTGTTTTAAGGCCTATGCAGACCTCTAAAAAAGGAAGCAGCATAAAAATGATGATATAGTTCTGGTCTCTGTGAATACAATCAGAGACCATAATAACTGTAGCTGCATTAGCCATGCAGTTTCTATTTCTATGAAGATGACTGGATTTTCGAACAAGAAATTTCACAGAGCAATGATAAATGTGATGCAGCTGAGGATGGATTTTGTCCATCACGGCATTATCTTCTTCGAGGAGGATATACAGTATGTGTTGGCTTTTATAAAGCCTAGCTTTTAGAACCTCACCTACATTATAATGCCTTATTATGCTGCCTATGTAGGCAGCTCTCTAGATTTTGGAACAGAGCCCATGGCTTATCTGTTACAATTAGGGGCAGTGTAATGCATTTGGTGGTTCTGGACATACAAATACACTCCTACTGGCAGTACAGTCATATCAAGATGAGCAAAACAGTCCAACAATCAGATCAGAGACTGAGCCCACTTAAGGACGGCTATATCATCTTGCTCTGTACAAAGGATGAGCGGTTGTCATGGCAACTCTAGATGAAAATCTCATAGTAACCAGTTGGGATACAAACAGTGAAGGCAGGAGGTATCTTACATTGTGTGAGAATGGCAAGCAGGGAATTCTTAAAGTGTTCTTTGGCCAGCTCCATCTCCTCCTCGTGCTGAGCTTTCTCGTTCATTAGGCGCCGCACGTGGCTGTTCGCTGACTGGATCATGGAGTAGAAATGATTCGCAGAGCGTCGGTTCACCTCGCCTCTGTCGATCCACGTGAAAAGAACTGCCGTTGCTTCGCTGAACTTGTTATCGTCTGGAGAAATGAATAAGGAAAACTGTCATTTTTACTTCACCTGCTTATGACAGAGACTGCTGTAACACTTACTCTGCGGGCTCGACAGAACCAGCATGAAGTTCATACTCCCTTACATGAGACACATTTAACTTCTTTCTAAAGCTTTGATCTCTGGTTTCATTAAGAATCTTTAATATCCATGGAACCTTTCAACTGAACTCTTGTAATATTATTACTGAAGATTATTAAAATGCTCTTCACACTAGGACAATAGAAAAATAGATAACAGCAAAATTGTTTTTTTTTTTTTTCAGAAAGGTTGTTGAGGAATCTAAAAAAATCTAAAATAACCTCTTTTGAAACCTTTGTGTACTAAATTTGTTATAGACCTTCAGTCTTATATCAAATATAAGCTAGCTTGCAAATTTATCCTTTTTTAGTTTCTATTACACACAACCCGAACTACAGAAATGTTGGGACATTATTTACATTTGAATCAAATGAAACGCATAAGCCAATATTTTATACACAAAAAAACACAGAGAACTAAACAAATGTTTTACAGTTTCATTCGCTAAATGAGCTCATTATAAATTTGATGCCTTCTACAGGTCTGAAAAAAGTTGCAACAGGGGCAATTCAAATAAGGCTGCTAAAATATATATTTCATATACATTTCAGACTGTCCTTTCTTATACTTACAGTTTACCTCTAATGAACGGTTAAAGGGTAAGTTTACCCCAAAATTAAAACTCTGTCATTAATTACTCACCCTTGTGTTGTTCCAAACTCATAAGAACACAGAACACAAATTAAGATATTTTTGATTATATCAAAGAGTCATCTGTCCCTCAATAGAGAGCAATGCAGCTGAAATGATCCAGATTCAGAAACGGTCCATGTGACATCAGTGGATCAACTTAACTTTTGCGATGCTAGAAGAATACTTTTTTAAGCAAATAAAACAAAAACAACAAAATTTACTCTTCTCCTGTGACTAACGTCTTCCGTCATTTCATCATAGAGAATATCCAACACAGTCTCACGAGCAATTCGTACATATTCGTACGAGGTGCCAAATTTGTGCAAATTCGTAAGACCTCACTCATACGATTTCGTACGATTTGTCTAAAACCATGTGACGGGTAGGTTTAAGGGCGGGGTTATGTTTAGGTCATTCGTACAAATTCATACGAATAGGCATCTCGTAAAATTTAGAAAAAAATCGTATGAAGTCGTACAAGTGAGGTCGTACAAATTTGTACGAATTAGCCACCTGGTAAATTATGTACGAATTGTCGTGAGACCAGGTAGGAATATCTCATCTGCATACACAGGCTTTAACGTATTTGACGTAATCAGCCTTGTTTACATCCGGGACGTGCGTAATCTGCAGCTGTTACCCATAGAAGTAAGTGTACGCTTACACAGTAATATTCTCTAAAATGGCAGAAGACGTAAGTCATAGAAGACGAAGGGTTGAGTATTTGAAGTTATTTTTGTTTTCTTTGCGCAAAAAAAAGGTATTCTTTAGAGAATACTCACAAAACTTCACTGATGTCACATGGACTGTTTTACCAGCGTTTTTACTACCTTTCTGCATTATTTCAGCTGTATTGCTGTCTCTGAAGGGAAAGATGACGCTCTCATATCATCAGAAATATCTTAATTTGTGTTCTCAAGATGAACAAAGGTCTTACGAGTTTGGAATGACATGAGGGTGAGTAATTACATTTTGGGGTGAATTAACCCTTTAAAAAAGTCATGTGTTGATAGAGTTGTGAAAGACCGTCCACTTAAATTCAATGACCTGATTTAAGTAGCTACACACCTGCCATTAATACATATTTCCAACAATTCATCCCATATAACCAAATCTGCAGCTTCCTATAGCACCACTAAAACACTCTAGCAACAAAGTTTTAAAATTCAAATCTCTCCTTCAAACTACATAAGGCCTACATCCCCTTCACACTTCAAAATCTCTCCTCCCAAGATTTCACATTATACAAAACCGAACCTTCAAACTCAAATCTCTTCCCATCCTGCTCAAACATTCAGTACACTAGACTTATAACCTTCACAATTCAAGACTTTACTACACTTTCAGATGAGACTTGCCTTGACAAGCTGTCTTTTTTTTTTTTTTAGTTTGATTAGTTTTGCCACCTCTATTGAGGAAAAGAAACAATAGGGAGATCAGGACTGGACCTTACGTCCATTAAATGCTAAGCTACGGCTCTAACTTTAGGGCCTAATTTTAAGACCCTTTCCCTTGCATTGTTTTTTTGCATTGGACAAGAACATCATCTCATCAGTGTGTTCAGTCACGGCTCGTGAATCAGTAACTAACCCTGCATTTTTCCTGTCTAAACATGAAGTGTAATTTCAGCCTGAGTAGCTGAGACATGAGGCATTGAGTGTGGCCTCTCCCAAGCTTCAGTAATCTGCTCCCCGTGGACCCGTGTGAAATACATTACTGAAATTGGAAGAATAATTGAATTTTGCCACAAAGTCAGTGCAGTAGGGCTGGCAGTAAATTCGATCCCTTCCTTAATGAGATCCTGTGCACGGAAACAACATCATTCCCTGCGTCTGTGCACTTTTCACCAGACTCACTGCTTCGCCTCACCACATTATAACCGATTTCAAGCCAAGCGGGAGAATGACATCACGAGAGATGTATCAATTATACTGAACCTCCTTAAAAGATGTGCTCGACTCATTTAATTAGAATTTTAGATTTGATATCTATTTTAGCCCTTTTTCAATTAAATAGATGTTATTCCCGCGTGCGGTTGGTAAGGGACCCAAGGGACTCTGAGCGCTGGAGATCAAGAGCAGGTATGTTATTAAGGTGGCACTCAAACTTCCCAGCTAATTAAAGGAAATTGAATTCACCCGACCCTCGGGCAGAAATGCCATCTGACGAGAATAAAAATAATTTCCACAGTCAAATGAGCCTGCTCTGCCAATCTCACGTCTAATGAGAGGCTCCACAAGCAATGCAAATGTGAAATCTCCACACTCTCCCTCGAAAATTCCACCATTCAGTCATCCGACCTCGCCGTAGCTCAGACACTATGTAAGCTGCCCCGCTTCTGCCAATTCAGTCAGCGTCAGTTATGGTCGGGAAATTAGCTTTGTTTTAAACATCGCTCATATTAATTTTTCCATGAAAGCATAATGTGGCAATGAGCATTTACTTGCCAGAAAGCATTAACCAGGGGCTGTTTGAATGAATAGCATTAAAGTGTTTCCAAATGCAAGAGACAGAAAGCAGCAATGGATAGAATTAAGAGTCAATAATTTAAAAAAGAGCTGAAGAACTGCCAGATTTCAGGATGAGGAAAATGGTGTATTCATATTAAAAAGGGCTTTTAATGTGCATCTGCACTCTTACATTAAAGTATTTTTTAACTATTAGACTTTTTTTTATCTTCTAGTCAATAAGTTCTGTTTTAAGGGGCAGTCGTGGCCTAATGGATAGAGAGTCGGACCTGTAACCCAAAGGTCGTGTGTTCGAGTCCCAGGTCCGGCAGGGATTGTGGGTGGGGTTAGTGAATAACCAGCTCTCTCCACCTTCAATACCACGACTGAGGTGAGACCCTTGAGCAAGCCACCGCTCCCCCAACTGCTCCCCGGGCTGCCCACTGCTCCGTGTGTGTGGGTTAAACACAGTGCACAAATTCCTAGTATGGAAAACCATACCTAGCCACTTGTCATGGCTTTTCCTGTCCTTTCCTTTAAACACTCAACCTAGGCTCATCGGAAATACGTGCCTCTTCGTACATTTCTGACTGAAAAAACATACATACGAATCGCTGCAGTTTTCAGTTGATATGAACTGAGGCAATAAAACTCCCGCAACTTTTATAGCTTTTCAAACTAAATTATGATTTACAGGTACCTTTTCTGGTTGACTTCAAAACAATTTTAACATCCTGCACGATTTGAAAACGGATACGTTTTTCGTCACATACTGTATACAGCTTTATATGTATGAGTTTTCTAGTTAAGGTATACTCGGTAGCTCACATGATACCCCGTTGAAATTACGCAGATAAAAGCACCGGTTGAATCCTGTGTAAAACAGTTCGACAAAACGGCTCAAATCAGCGTAAGGAAATAAAAACAGCATGGCTGCATCAGCGAATATGTTTTTAAATTACTTTTGCGTTTGTTAACACTTACTTGGGTTTGGTGTAAGGGATATTTCCAACATGACAGAGCATTATTATTTAGCAACACTGACTGGATATTTGATACATACCTGCCACCCAAACACAAACGTGCCACGGTTACGTATTAAACGTGTGTTTCAGCGCGACTCTCTGGACATTTCACTTTGAAACTGCGGTGAAACATGCAGTAAGGTACATAATTATGGGGTTGCAGAAATGTAAATGTTATGGTAAGACTTTCCTGATGTTTTATTAATGAATCTATAATGTTTATTCATGTAAATGTACAGTAGAATAGTCACTTGGTGTGGAATGCTATAAGGATCATTTGTCATTTGTGTCACACAATAAAATGTTATATTTGTAGTTTTATAGATATTTAATTAGATAAGTATATAGTTTTAATACATAATTAACTTTGTTTATGTAATTGCTGTTTTATGAAGCATTTTCATATTTGTAAAATCAGAATAAAATCAGGTATATATAAAATACATACAAATTATCATCAAAAGTAAATAATGGAAGTAGTGAAGTGTTTTAAAGAGTTTAACTCTAATATAGGCCTAAGACATAAATCTGTAATAAAAAATAAATCTGTAATAAAAACTAACATAAATAAATGCAGAAATATGCCAAAAAACATCAACACAAACAACGCTGTCTGTTTGCATGCTAAGATATCACTAGCTGTAATCAATAAATATTTGCAGCATAACTGCTTGCATTTAAACAAAGGTTTCACTGGAGAGGCAACTGGATGTCAGGCATGAGCAGAACTGTGCCAGACACCAGAATATTGAAACCTTTCTGAGATGTTTTGTCTGTTGCCTTCTGGGCTCAATAAACATAAGAACATACAGACAGAGCTGGGGATGCGCCACGCAGGGAGAATGGGAAGTGCTTGACATGGGAAGTGCTGTGATTGCTGATGAGGTGGAGGCTGCAGTCAAGTCCCCATCATCGAAATGAAAGCAGTCTCTCCAGAGAGACAAGAGCTCAGAGAGGCATGGAAACCACCGCAGCCAGCACAACTCAACCATCACTACCTTTCTAGAGCCGCTAGCTGTAATCAAATCACAGCATGGGAAAAACAGCTGTCAGACAGGAACCGGCTATGAAATTAAAACATGAATGGTGATGCTGCAAATATGTGTGAATGTCAAAGGGGTGTGATGGATTGGTGTAACTCTAAGGTGGAAACACAGCATGTGGCGCCTTGAAAATGATCCTGTGTAATGAAAATTTGACCTCTTGAGTGTACAAAATAAACATTGTGAAATATTTTAAACCTCACACTAACTATTCTTGACTGCCTGAAAACGATAGGAGAAACTGATATTTGCAGCCAACCCGTGAGCAATATTGCTCATGCAACACTTTATGTCCATGTAAAGCTATAGAAGAGAGAGAAAAAAAACTATCACAAATTACTTAAAGATTCAAAGTTAAGCACCCTAAAAGCAAATGAAAATTTAGATAACCTTGAAGTACTGCTTGTACACTTTTTAAGTTACAATATAATATTTTAAATAAAAAGAAACAAAACAAACATTTACATGCATAATAAAGAACAAATACACTCCAGATAGGTAGATAGGTAGGGTAGATAAAACAATCAGACAACCAGTCCTCTTAAAAAATAAAACAAAGAAACACAATCCCTTACCATGACAAAAAAACATAAGACACGACAAAACAAAAACAGTCCCCTAACAAACAAAAGCAAAAAAGAAATAGCTAAACATTTGTCCACTAACAGAAAAAAAACTAATAAAAAACAAACAAATAAGGCAAAAAAAAACAAAACAGTAAAATGGCAAAAAAAAAAAAAAAAAAAAAAAAAAAAAATAAAAATACATAAAAAAAATACCCGAACAAAACAAAAAAAAAAAAATAAAAAAAAAATGGGGCCCCTAATGATGAGTTATCATTTTTCATTTTTAAAAAGTCTGAACAGGAGGTGACAACGCATGGCTTTAAAATAGAAAGTATTGCTCTCTCATTGGCTGTAACTCATTCCTGATATATTTAAAAAATGATAAAAATAGTTAAAAAAAAAAAAAAAAGAGCAAAGAATCAGTGCCCTAACACAGCAAAACTGAATAAAATACATAGATAAATATAACACAAAACAAAAAAAAACAACAAAAAAAAAAGAATGGATCAAATCAGTTCCTAACACACATCAGCCTCCTAAAAAAAGCAGTCCCCTAGCAAACAACAGAGATTCCAAGTCAACACTTTATTTAGTCCTTATTACACGTTACAAATACTTACTATTATAATACCAATACATTTTATTGTCTTATTAACACTTTTAGGATAAATATCTGAGACAAAGATGAAGCTCAAATAAGACCCCGCTGAAAGGATATTATTACCTATCGGTCTTCAGTGCTATGACAAAGCTGTTTACAAGCAAACTATTGCACAATAACAGATTTCTAGACTAGTGTCAATCAAGACTTGTTTTAAGCCCACTAAAAGCAAATGAAAACTATTTAGTCAACCTTGGAAACCCTTTGGCTTTCCAGAAGCCTGGTACTCAGTGTTCACTTCATTGGCAATCATTGGTCTCATTGCAGCTGATGAATGGAACTAGCTGATCATATAAACACACCAGTCTCACAGAATAAACAACAGCTGGGGCTGTTCGGCTGGCAGCTGCAGAGACGGGAAAGAGGACTGAGGCGTAAGAGCCTCGAAACCATGCAGCCCCTCATTAAAGTCCGTCACATCATCAGAGACCAGCTGAGGACAGCTGCAAAACGTCTGAAGGAAGGCAGACCTGGCGGCGTAGGTCATCTTACCACACTCTGCCTTTATTAGAAGCATAAAAGTTGTGCCTTGAAGCTTTCCCTAAGAACCCACGTTTCTCTGGGCATCATATTAATGATGACAAATCTGTGCTTTAAAGGCTAGATGAGATCATGGCAACGCAGTCTGTGGGAAAGCTTACCTTTCAGTTTCTCAGCCAAAAGAGCTGCCTCGTGCTCAGAGTAGTGCATTATGGGAGGAGGTGATGGAGGTCTCAGCCGTTCCTCCTGGATTTTCCGTCGGTGCCGCTCCTCTCGTGCCAGCAATCTTTGTTTGCACTCCCACTCATACAAGTCATCTCTCGCCTGAGCAAAATCTACATGTATGCGACCCGAATCCTTTTTATCAGTGCTGGAGCCAATGCGCATCCGATAGCCTAGATCAACAAACATTATTCAGCAAACAGAGCTCTCCAGCAGACGGCTTGCATATATCAACATATATCAGTTAATATATATCTAAACATACTGAATGCGAAATAGGATTTGCTTCATTCTGAGATGTTCCTTCTTGCAACATAAATTAAAGTGCCTGCTGAACAAAACAGTGCAGCCAGTCATAAGCCTATGATATGTTGCATGTGTGTTGCAGCATATGCATCAGATGTCACATATACACTATATATAGGTGATTTTAAAAATGTAGGTGCATTTGGTGTACGGAGTAATAATTGTTTCTGCTTTTTCTCAAATAGTTATATTTTGCTCTTGTTTCTTCTTGTTTTGTCTGATTTCTTCCATTATGCATCAATGTGCAATCAAAATATTTAATAGTACTTTTCTTTAGGCAACATTTTATTTATTTAAATAGTTACTTACTTAATTCTACAACATTAAATTATTTAAAACATTATTTTTTTTGTGTTCATTAATCTTGCGTCAGTTTGTTACCAAACCATAAAATTGGTGGAATTGAAAAAGTTACATGAAATGATGTTATGGAAATGAAAATATTTTAATCTAAAAACTTCTTACACCAAGAGTTAACTTTGTAGAATGTCAACTCTGTTACCACAGTATCAAAAGGAAAAAGAAATAATTTGTTACTGATCTCACATTGGGTTATTTGAAGGTCTTTTAATCATGTTCTCATTATCCTCATTATCTCATGTTCTTAGCAAGTGGAGTTTTTTGTACTTTTCACTAGTTCCCACTACCTCTGTGATAAAATAGCTTGTTTGGCGAACTGTCCGGGGGACAGACAGGGAGCCAGGGTTAACAGATGCTCGGAGCCCAGCCTGGTCCCCGCATGCCCCCCGGAGGAAGTGGAGAACTTGGCAGAATGAGGGACCCTTCACGAGGGTCGGCTTCGGCTCGGGTGGCGGAAGGGGTGGTGGAGGAGGACAAAAAACGCAGAAGCTGAGGATAGGGAGTGAGCGGTATTTAAGGCGGAGGAGAGGAGATTCGCGGGGTTATCAGTAATAAGGAGATTGGTGGCAGCTGCGATCGTTCGTGCGTGCTCCTCCTGAAATTCGATTAATTGCTTAATCGTCATTTAAAGACAAATCATAAAGGTTAAAAGAAAAACAATAAATTTCATAATTGAATTAAATGAAACAAAATAAAACACATAGTGAAACACCAAGAGGTAGAAAACAAATGATTACTTGTAAAAATAAAAACACATCACAAAGGTAGAGAAAAAAAACACAATGACACTTCCATGTCACTTCCCCTACTAAAACAAACAAACATTTACTGTATGAATAAAAACACATCAGAAATGAGAAACAAAACCATCCGAATGAAACAAAATGGAGATGGAGATCGAGCCAAACGCCGAACTCTTGCCCACGCTAAGGTTCAAACCATTAGGGTTTCTCTCATTAGGTTCTCCCTGCTCACTCCCCGGACAGCAAGCCAAATTCGCTATTTTATTTCTATTAATGAGTGTGTGAACTCTTCAAATGAAACAAAACAACAAAAAAGACACACCAGAGAGGTAGAGGGCCTTGTCCACCATGAACTCCTCAATATAACGAATGTGGCAGAAGTTTTTCTTGCTCTTGCGGATGGCAACAATCTCTCCACACTGGTCAAACACTTCTTTGATGATCTCTTCTGTTGCGTTCTCCGGAAGGCCACCAACAAAAACTGTCTTGCAACCTGGAGGTCTCTCTCTCGTGGAGGGAGGAGGGAGATCTGCAGAAACCACAGAGATGCTTTACTGCACTCACACTCATCACTTAACATGGCATAGATCAAATGAATTGTTTTCCCTGCATTTTTTCCCCACATTAACTTTTGCTAAACACATGAAATTTATTATTGAAATTATTGAAAAAAAAAAAAAAAAAAAATCCACAGATAAGTCACATCTATGTGTAGATCACATTTACTCTTATGTTTAGAAAATAATGCAAAATACTGGTAAATAAAAAAGAAACGTTGCTTACAAAACTTAAAAAACATATTATAAAACCAAACATAAACATATTTACTTAAAACAAATACTGGCATGTGGGAACACATAAACATAAAAGTTGCAGTAGGCCAGACTGAATATCTTAGATATAATATTGACAAACAAATTGACATTAACAAGAATAAGAAAATGAATTGGAGTAATTCGATTCTTATGCAGAGTGCAGTCCATGTGGGTAGAATTTACCATTTTAGGGTTCATTTAGCTTTAAAGTTTTCAGGACAAAAGCTCTACAGATTTAATAATTCGTCTTTCACTGATTTTCCACATTGGAGCATTTAATAAACACTGTCCTGTGGTTGTTTCGATTTCAGAAACCGTAAAACATTTGGCATAAAGTTACAGGTCTTTCAGTGGAACATTTTAGCACACAGTTACAGGTCATTCAAAATGGCACAGACTGTGCTTCATATATTTACCATGACATCAGTAGAAGTAAATAAGGGCTGGCTACGTTCATTTGTGCGCTTGCTTTTCGGATGAAAGCTCTAATGGTTGTTCTGCGGTAGGTTGCTGTAAAACTTACTGGGATTCTGTGGAAACAGTGTGCAACTCTTGCAGTGGATGATTTCCTTAATAACAGGAAGTTCTGCTGCCACAGGATGGGGCGGGACCAGACTGATGCCAGCCATCATGGGGTTGATTGGGGTGATGATGCCAAGGTTAGGGTCAAAACCCTGTATACAGATGGAGTCTGTAGAGGGAAACAGAAAGAGTCATTGATTTGGATTTCAGCACTGGAACCATCTGAGCACAACCACAAAGAAGCCACAGAAGTGAGAGCAAAGCTGGTGAAAGACCAGCGGAGATGAGAAGAGACCAGGTCACTGCTCTTACTGCAGACGACAAAACCCAGAAAATCTACTAAAGATTAGTTTCTTCTTCAATGAGCTTTCATCACACTAAGCCGCACAGGATCTGAGACCGGAACGCATTGGATTTGTGCAGTAAACCGTGTGCACTGTAAACCACGACAGAAGTACCTGCATGCACACTTTATATTGCACATACATACAAAACAAATCAGTGTCTATGTTGTTCCAAATCACTCAATTATTATGCTTATTTCTTAAAACTCTTCTTTGATATGCATGTTTTCCATGTATTAGAATGGCTTCAATATAACAAACCTATCTCATTTATTATGCATATGCTCATTAATATGCAAATTAGTCTCCGCCTCCATTGAATCTTAATCAGCTCAGACTACCTGCTCCACATTTACTTTAGGCTTTCATATGATTATGCTTTGTACCTGCTCTAAACACTACCACATATAAAAAAAAACAAAAAAAAACAATACAATTTTGTAAAGCAGCCTGTTTAATAGCAATTTTCTCAGTGCCCTGATCATGTTGAAGGACTAATCAAAAGGTATCCTAAAATTAAAAAGGTTAAAAAAAGAGTTACAATTCGACAGTTATAATTAGAAAGTCAAAATCCATTCATATTAACACTGAAAAATGAGATTATTGAAAGCCTAGGTTTGCAATCCTGCATTTGAAAATCTGAAGCCTAATTGTAAGCAGCGTTTTTACAGTGTCTAAAAGGTGCTCACTGCTACATTATAAAATAATATAACATTCATTATGAAAAAAAAAACAAGAAATGTTGACACATCCATGAAAATTAGAAAATGTGGCCTCTTAACTAATAAGGTCATGTTTAGTTCATTATAATTACTGTGCTGAGTCAACCACTTATAAGCACTCAGAAATTTGTTCTCATTAAAACAGCTTGACATACAAAGAAATGAGTATTACTGTTTAAAAATACGCTTAAAATCTTCACTGATGAGATGAAAATAAAAGCTAATAAAAGGGTTTGTATATATTTATTTTTTATTATTTTTTCAACAAGTGCACACAACTCCAATAGATGATCTATTATGCAAAAAAAAAAAAACTTTTTAATAAGGTGTTGTGTGGCTGCAGTGTGTGAAAACAACCAGCCTGTAATGGTAAAAACCCCCACACTATGTTTTTAATAATCCCAATAATTTATAAACAGTCTTTCCAAACAAGTGCTTTCAGATTCTTTTTCTTTACAAGTCACTGACAGTAAAAAGTCCTGCCCGTTTATAACGCTAATGTTGTTAAAGAAATGTCTGTTTCCAATGGTGCTGCCCTCACATAGTACCAGAATGAATGCAAATAGGAATATGGTAGTTCAAAATTCACATGAAAGCAATGTGAAGTGTGTGTAATTCATAAACGTGCATTTATTATGCACAGTACAATCAGATGACAAACCTTTAACCCGAGTACATTTTCCGTAAAGATAACTAGCTTGCACTAATATTGGAATGTTTATTTGTATGCAGGAACATGAGCTCTTGAAGCTCCTCCCCCTTTCTGAAAGGGGGCTGGGAGCAACAGCTCATTTGCATTTAAAGTGATTCACGCAAAAACAGCACTTTTGGCTCATCCCCTAATAGTTGCATTTTAAGCTATAAAAAAATAAAGAAAGAAAAATTGAGATAAAACTTAACATACACAAACAAACATGTTGGTTTTTGTGGTTATTTATTATAGATGTAATGGTTTTTATGCTGTACAAACTGTATGTACTATTGCCATATACCAACCTTACACCTAGCCCTACCCCGCCATTTTAAAAAAGAAAAAAAACAACAACACAATTTAATAAGTAATTTAAGCCTTTTAAATGTCAGTTACACTGGCAGTGTCATTATAAACCACCTTTTAATTGTAATATCTCTGTCATACCCATGTCATTGTGTCCCCATAAACCACAAATACCAACACACACACATATCAGAGACTTATTTGTAATGCTACATTTCTCTAAATCTGTTCTAAAGATACAAACCACACTCATCTACACACTAGATAGTGAGAAAAGTTTTTTCGCGAATGTACATTTTTTGTTTAAACTGTTCTTTTAGTTATAGTTACTGGTTACTTCTCACAAATAGTAACTGAGTTACATAAAAGTAAATCATTACTAGGGAAAGTAACTTTTGCATTCAAGTTCAAATGTCAAATAACTCGGTTGCCCCCAATATTAAATGTTAAATTAATGAAATGGACACTACATAGAATAAATTATTATTTTAAAACATTTGACATTAATATACATATCTACTGACACTTATCATCAATCAGTCAAGCATTATTAATTGATATTATGATAATTTAGCATTGTATGATGATAGAACCTTAGTGAATGCATATTGTCATGTTGACTGAAATTAGGACTTAAATATTATTTGTCATTTAGTGTTTCTATAAAAAAGGTTCATGAATATTAATCATGTTTTGTGTTCGCTCGAATTGATTCGCTGAAATCAAAACAGGGACAATAATACAGTAGGTGAGCTCCAGCCAATGAGATTGCTGTTAGCGTATTAGTTCCGCCCACTACCAGAGAAATTGGCAGTTCACTTTTTTTTTTAAGATTTATATTTGACTGTTAAACTAAAACTAAACTAAAAGTTCTCATTCTAATTTAATTTACAGTTATCAGTAGCTTGACAGTTGGTCAACTGCTTTCAATACAAGAAACAAAACAAAAAAAAAAGTTTGATGTGGAAAACAGTGTTAACAGCTTGTTTAAATTTACACTATGTCTAGCTTGTAGCTACTGTTTTACCAACACCGCTCTCTTAAACATTACTCAGTTACTGAGAGCTCAGTACTTTCACAGTGTCGTAATATTTCAACCTTAATCAGGACAATCCCGCTTACTTTGTCCTGTAGTGACATAATACAATGGAGAACACTAAATCTAACACAGAAGATGCTTGAACTGGAAGAAAATCTCGAATCCCTCGCTGGGAAAAGAGATGATGAAAATTACGATCCATAAATCTCCCAGCGGCTGCAATCATGTGAAACGCATCAGGAGATCCATGCAAAACCCAAATCAAAATGTAAACAGGTAAATTACACACACGCCTTCACATTTATCGTTTCTTAATGTTGTTTTTCTTCAGTCAGAATGATTCAAGGACTACTCAATCCTTTGGCTCACAGCTCTTGTTTCTTTTCCAAAAACCTGCTTCAGGTTTTATTTGTCATTATTATCTGCTTTCCATTAAATTTGGATTCACTACGAAGTCAGCAGCTTGCAAAACATTTAGTTGCTACAGTACAGGACGCAGCTGCTCATCATTTCAGAGGTGAGACGGCATTAATCAGAGCCCATCACAAACACCATTACCAAATGCAAAGAGCCAGCCCCTGCAGCCCCAGGCCCTGCAGTCCAAATATGTAATCCGCAAGGAAATTTGTCTCAGCTGTTTTTTACAGTCTCGCTTTTTTTGGGCTTGAACGATTTCCAGTCATTGCTCACCGCAGCTAATATGCATAATTATCCAAAGCACCCGAAATGACAGTGAGTAAGTCTAGCAGCACTGAGTCACACAACAAAACCTACATTTAACATGTACTGCTTAGATTCTGTTAAAACTGAAGCTGTTTGCTGTTTAAATTAGGGCTGCGGGGTTGCAAAATTGGTTGCAAAAGCTTAGGGTTTTTTTTTTTTGTACTGAT
>JAUMHP010000057.1:3685013-3704702 GCA_032361065.1 Enteromius trimaculatus
AAAAGTTTCCCCCCTCACATATACTAATGTGCCACAAACAGGAAGTTAATATCACCAACCATTCCCATTTTATTAAGATGTATCGATATAAATGGCCCACCCTGTACTTTAAGGACTAATATGTGTCTTTAAGATACCAAAATGGACCCTTTAGGTGCAAACGTAATGTTTTTAAAATGTAAACTGCATATATAAATAAAATCAAATAAAAATGAAAGCTCTCATTGACTATATTCACATAAATGTTTCTAGGTCTTAGTGCTTCTATAAACAGCGCTCAGTAAGATGTTTCTTTGTCATTACAGTGCAATAGTTAAATAGGTCATCACGACAGCACGCAACTGTTTCTGGTGGAGCCTGATTTGGGTTTTATTCTCCCTTTCTTTCTTCTTCTTCTAAGCCACTTAAAGCAGCCTTGGTGAATCTTGTTCAAATCTGTGCATTCATACGTTTCAGGGCTTACACCATTTGTGAACCTAAATCTCCCAGCATGCTCTGTGTAAAACTCTCTCACAATGGAGCCGTAAGAAAAGCAACGCCTAACTGCGGGAAATTCATCTATATTTAGATAGATATATTTTGTGCTTCATCAATCCAGTGGGATAAAGCCATCTGAGAGAAAAAAAAAAAGTTCTCACAAAGCATGTCTTCTAATGAGCTGGTGCAAATAAACATTTATAATCAATAGAAAATGTGCTGAAATACTGAGAATGAAACTGCCTGCGAGGACAAATTGTGCAAGTGGGCATCTGCTCTGTGAGCAGCAAATTTATGAGCAGATACGGGACAAAATAGAAGCTGTGTGTGTGTCACAAGCAATATGTGTGATGTTGAAGTGTGCCTGGAAACATGCTGAGGGAAATTAAAACAAAGACCATAATCTGTTATATTCGACAGAGACCAGACGAATCTTTTCCAATCGTTCCTTTGAAGCTGGAATTTTTGTCAGCATCATTATAGTCTTTCTGGAGCCAGATATGGTCCAGCCTGTTTGTACTCAAAGGCCAGCATTTGTGCTCGCACGAAAAACAAAATCCTCTTTCAGGTATCTAGAGGCATATCGCTGGAAGCCTGCGTGTATTACACGTGTGAAAGAAACATGGAAAGAAAGAGGATACCGTATGTAAAATCCTCCTGTGAATAGCTGGAAGTGTTTCTTTCAGCTTTGGGGTATTACCAGAGGCTTTAGCTCCGAAGCTGAGGATAATGGTTTTAATATTCATCCTTAGATGATTTCTGAAATCACCCAAGAACAAAAAAAAGAAAGAAAACCTATATGCAAGTCAAATGACTTGTGCCTTCCCAGATTCTCATAAATAATCATGATCTGAAATATCGGCTCATGCATTTTAATCTGAGCCTAATTTGCCTCAATCCACGGCTTCCCTAGCGTGATAGTAATTATAATAGGATCCAAACCAAGGAGAGACTTTATTTGTCTGAAAAATGACATGAGAGCCAGTGTTAGGAAATAGCTACCAAAAAAGTAGCAATGCTAGTAACATTTTTGGTTATGCGTGACTAAACTTGTGTTTTTCCTAGAAACACTATTTTTATATACAGAATATAATATATTAAGAACATTAATAATATTGCAAGAAATTATTTTTTCAGTGAGGATGCATTTAATTAATTAAAAAGTGACATTAAAGGCATGTTACAAAAGTTTACTGTCTCCGATTTTATAGATTTTCTATTTATTAAAGAATCCTGAAAAATATACATAATGATTTCCACAAAAAAGCAGTAAACAATTTTGTACATATATAATAATAAGATAAGTTTCTTGATTTCTGAAGCATCATGTGACATTAAAGACTGCGGCTATGATGCTGAAAATTAGCTTTGATCACAGGAATAAATTACCTTTTGCAATATATTCAAAGAGAAAGCAGTTATTTCAAATTATAATAGTATTTCGCAATATTACTATTTTCTACTGTATTTTTATCAAATGAAAATAGCCTTGTTGAGCATAAAAAACATAAAATATCAAAGTGTACAAAAAACTGATTAAATGTGCAGATTATAGTCACATTTGTTTTGCAAGCAAGGAGTGAAATAATCAAACACAGCAAAATACTGTATTTACTAATGTTTGAATATGACGCATTATGTATTAGTACTGCAGCCTTATGGAGTATACACGCTCATATTAAACATCACTGGATTTAAACATATTTAAATATGAAGACACTGCTCACTTATAGTTTCATTGTAGTTGGCAGCTTCGGTTAAAGCTTACTTCTTCAAAAAAGTGGCTTGACTACAGTTTAACTACTTCCACTCCCACTCACGAGTGCTGTCAAAGCTAGAGAGGTGAACTGCCAGCGTATGGAGAAAACAAACAGGCAAGCACTTTGTTAGTCCGCTCGCTGCAACCACAGCTTATTTGAGATTAATTCATGATTATTATTAATAGAGAAAATGTCAGCGCAGCTAACATTTACAAAAGCTGTTATGATTGCAGATGGCTACTTTTGATCACTGGCCAATGAGGAAAGCCCTGAAGGTCTCGGACAAAGCTTCAGTTAGCTGGGAAGATTGAGACCAGTGCTCAGCGCTCAAGGCAAGAAAGCGGTAGGTGCCACCATCCCGCCAGGGCGCAAGCTTTTCAGAGCTGCAACAATCCAGTATCTCAGCCGAAGAATAAAGCTCAACAAACTGTGACGTGCTTCAATGTAAAATCCAATGTGTAGTGTTGCTTCTAAAGGTCACATATTTGGCTGGAGAGGCTGGTGCCTGCGCTGCTTGCCAGAGGGGGAAATATGGGAACCCTGGTTTAATATCTGCTTTTTATTACCCCTGCCGTGAAAGGGAAGAGCAGGGAGAGCTGCGGATGAAACAGCAGGATTAGCACGCTAGAGGAGGGCGCAGGGCTTTACCTGATACCAGCTGCTGCCCGGTTAAGCCCATCGGCACAATGCCCAGGTTGTTCATGGCGGTGGCCCAGGCGCTGGGATCGGCCACGGGAACGTTGATGTGGCTCTGCTCGGTTCCCAAACTGCCGATGCCGTCTGCTGCTGCAAAAGACAATACAGTCTGTTAGGCCCTCATGCAAAATGACAAGTACCTTTAAAACACACACTGCCTAAACAGCTGCACTGCCACTCAGCAAAATGTGGCGGCTATGTTGCATTAAAGGCTGGTTGCATCAGTTTGGCACAAATTTAGATTATTCTCTAGTTTCTAATCTAATTCATAAATATTAAACTTTTAAGGTACATGCTGAATGACTGATAACATCTCCGTTATGGAATGCTCTCGTTGGTTCGCCGTTCAAAGTTTTAACATCTTTGCTTGAATTTATTTTCAAGATCTGAGGTTAAAGGTGCTCTATGAGATGTTGCAGGATTTTAGCTCGATTTCATTTTTATCTCAAACCGTATGCATCACCCCTTGACCGTCTTGCTGTCTGCCCTCTGAATACACTGGGAAAAAACCCGCTCTCCAAAGACAACGCAGAGGCTGCAATACCAAAACAAACACTAGGGGCACAGGATGTGCACCAAAGCAATGACAAACTACAACCAACCAATCGGCAAGAAGAGGCGGGGGTTAATGCGTGAATCTGAGAGTGGGTTAGCTGAATACTGTATATTATTTTTGGAAAATGGCTGAGGCACGACCGAAGAAGAGAAATCTAAAATAAGTGTTTCTTATGTTTAAACAATCATTTCATATCTTCCCCTTATGTTGTAGTTTCTAGAAATGTTGCATTGTGTGTAGTTAGGACATGGTGTTAACTATATAGACAGAAACAAACATTCAAAAACAATCATGTATTAGGCCAAAGTCCAGAATGTCCAAGCTGGCTTTGCAACTATACTGTAAGTCATTTATATGTGTAGCAAATATAAATACAGTAGGCCTATTTTTAAGTGTTTGTATATGTCTTAACCTAACATTTTACAGGGAAAATGGGCAATGCCCACCACAGCCAACACAAGCATATAGGAGACTCACAGATTTCAATAGTGTTAGCATGTTGCTAAGCTAATAGCTGGCACATATTTTATATAGTTTTACATCTACATCTTACAGTAGTGAGTGAAATACAAAGCTACATTTATTTGATCAAAAATACAGTAAAATATTAATTTTGTGAAATATTAATTGCAGTTTTCTATACCCCAGTCTTTATATGCTGCTCAAGAAACATAAATGTTGAAAACAATTCAGCAGCTTCAAACATTGATGGAATTTTTTTTCCCATTAGCATCCTTTGATAAAATTTGAATTTTTTGTTACATTACAAATGTCTTTACTGTCACTTTTGATCAATTTAATGCATCATTGCTCTATACAATAAATGAATTTAATTCAATTTTAAAATCACTCACTCAAGAATATATCTTGGCTTTATTCATTTTTTTTTTTCCCCACTGAGCACGTTGCATTCTCTAGAAAGGACACATGTGAACCTGCCCTCGAATCTGCCATAACGAGGTATCTTTTAAGACAGCATAATAATCCTGCCTACGTTTGGAACGGTTTTCACATCATTTCACAAGCGTGTGACGCCTTAAAATGCTGCCCACGTAGGCAGCTCGCTAGGATTTTGGAAGCGTGTGTGGTTTGAGCGGTCTGCAAGCACTGGACACAATCAGAGGAGGTTAGTTACCGCTAGCCATGGCCCGTCGTCAGTGTTTGCTTCTCTGGGTGCCACTGCTGTCACCAGAGCCCTTGCTCTTCCAAGACAGCCGGCTGGGGAGAACGAAGCTCTCAGGAACTCATCACAGCATTCAGAGAAACCTGCAGGACACACAAACGAGACGGCATTCAGATCACAGCCACACTTTTATTAGGACTATTTAATGCAGAAGGCCGCTCCTATCCCAGCGCTCCAGCTACACATGCCTTCTCAGATAGAGCCTGGCTATAAATAGTACTGATAACCACTAGAGGAGAAATATCGCAGTAACTCTCATTATCGGTTCCTAATGTGCGAACTCTTACCGTCACACCGGGTCCAATAGTTTCTACAGCTGTGGTAACAAGACTGCAGGAAATGCCTTCAAGGACGTGTAGCTCCTTAAAGCCACTTTGAGACATTCTGTCAGTGCATCCACTCTAAATGACTTACAGCTGACCCATCAGTCTTCCATCAAAATGACACATGTCATCCGCTGATGGTTCACAGTGTGTGTGTGAGTGAAATCTGACCCCCTCCCGCCTGCGTTTCCCCCTGACAGATCCCATCCCCTCCTCCTGCTCTGTCTATCCTCATGCATTATCTCATCCTGGAAATCAAAGTCTGGAAGATGGGGCCATTAAGCTGTTTAATACGGGTTGGAATAATGGATCCCATACGCAGCGAGCGCACTGTGCTCCGTCCCCAGCAGGGCTGTGAGAGTAAAGTATCATCAGTATGCCAAACTCGTTCCTCTCTGCCACTCTAAACCACAGCACATTATTCAAATCTGACACGCGGATATCAACTTAGGAGCGATGCAATTCCCTTTAATTGAGAAACAATCATATCACAACTTTGATTAGGCACAGTAGTAATGTGTTTGCGTTGTATTTGCAGGAATGGATATCTGGTGAAGAGGCACGTTGATTTTTAACTCGTTCAGAGTAAATGGCTGGCATCTCCAGTGGAAAAATATGGAGAATGGAAAACGTGGCTGGTGCTAAACATATTTAACCCTGTAAAGCCTAGTGCAGCATGTTTTAATTTCTAAGGCCTCTAAATAAGCAAACCTTTGCTAAAAAAAGCATGTTGTACATGATTGTAAATTAAAAATAAAATATAACTGTTAATTAGGGCTGCAACAACTAATTGATAAAATCGATAATTTTCGATAACGAAATTCGTGGTCAAAGAATGCCGCTATCGGTTAGTTTTGAAAACATGCTGGTGTTACGGATGGCGAAACATCAGCAGGGTAACGTTAAGTAAAAACTGTATCTCTTCATCGTGTAAAATGTGTATAGTTCAAGTGTTTTTGTTTAAACTGGGACAGTCGCGCTAGATCTGTTACACTTGCTACTCGCTTGCATCACATTGCACAATCACCTCACCTGCCGATAGGGGCGCAATTGTAGTATACGCTCTGATAGGTTGTATTTCACAGCTATTGTAGAAACGACCCATACAGGCGTATTAGTTGGAGGACATGTTACACTATATCATACCTGATTTATTTCATGTCAGCCTTTACAGGTTTAAAGTCTGCATGACATGAAATTTACTTTCCTAATGCGTGTTTCTGGACTTATTGTGCATGATTCATAAGTGCTCACTACTTTGCATGATGTTGCATGAATGTCTTCAGAATTTTCAATTGAATTTTGAAAAATTGTTCTGTCTATGAAATGACTTTTCTTCTAACACCAATTTAAGTGGTCCAATCACAAGAAAATTGGTTTTCAATCAGTTCCTGATGCATACCATCAAAACCTGCCCTACATTTTGTCTTCTTGAATATCCTGTTTCACTCACAAATGTGGCACATTAGAATAAAACACAAAGCTTTTACCTTAATACAAACATAAATACATATTATGAGACAAATATGTGTTATGTATTGCTCAAAATCTCATAAGGGACACATAATGCATTTTTGCATATTTTTTTTGTAATCGTGTCTTTTGTCTCATGCATGACATGGCATGGTAAAATCAAGACTCTCGAAAGTTGGACATACAAAAAAAATATTTTTTTTTCCACTGCACTTGTTTAAAAACACAAAAGCTTGATCTGTGTAAATGGGTTCTGAATTCTTATTTAGGCCGTTTCATTTCATCTCCAATCTGGCTTGGATGTTTGGGCTGAATCAAATGAGCCAAATGTTGACATACAATATGAGTATGGAAAGTTGTCCAACAATTATGGTTGGTGGCAACTACCTTTTTTACATATCTCACATATCGTTTTGCCGCAGTTTCGAAGAGAAGTGTCCACTGAGTGGTGCTAAAACACAGGTTCAATATGTGAACCCTGAAAAAATATTATTATGTCGCTTCAGGTACGATGGTTCAGTTTGAAATATCCAGAGACTGTCACTAAAAGTTAATGCTCTATCACGCTCTATCATATCAAATATGTCCTACACCATATCCAACCCTAAACCTACCTTATAGTGTTAACAAATGCAAAACTAATATAAAAACACATTTGTTGATGCAACCGTGTCATTTCAACTTCCTTTTACTCAAATTTGAACTGTTTTGTCAAACTGTAGTCACACAGGATTCAAACCGAAGCTCCTCGCCTCTCAAGAACGTCTCCGTATGTTCAAAAACATCAGTTTTCAAATATACCATCATATTAATCATAAAGTCATAACATAATATAATAACTGTGCAAAACGTATGCTTTATTAATCGAAACTCGTAAATTTGTGTGAAAGCGGAAAGAAGGTGTCAGAGTTTTACTGCCTCTAGTGGAAACATTTTTGCATTTTCGCTGTATTTCGTGTCCTGCTAAAACATGCACAAAGGTACGTGTATGCCATGAGACCAGGCAGGTAAATGTATGTATTTGATCAGCAATCCTCGGATTCAAACATGCCTTGTCTTCAGACCGCCTTACACTGCCTGCAGAAACAACATTTTTCCATTTTCAAATGGAGCCAAGGTCTCATTTTTGATTTTTGTATTGTGTGGGTGAAAAATCCAAAGCATGCATACTAAGCAAGAGTATGAGGGTATATCTCAATCTCACTGCGGGTAATGTGTCCTTAGTGTGAAGCCAATGTAGCATCACAAACACGGCTCAATATAGTATCATCTCCTCCCTCATGAAGACAGCGCGGAGTAAAGCATGGCCAGCTGAAACACACTTGAACTCATAAACACATCTTCCCATCTCTCCTCCTATCAGTCTGTGCTTCTCTTACACCGGTCATTACCAACTCACTTCACAAACCCATCCGACTCACTTTCACACACCATCAAATATTTACACCACAACCCATGTTGCTTTAATAATTCATGGACTCACTTGACATTTGTGAATCATTTAGGTGGCTTCCAAACAAGTAGGCCTTTTTAAATTTGTCCATTATTTTCGAAATGTGAAGAAAAAACAGAAAGGAGAGGGACCTCAAATGTGTTATGCATGTGCAAGAGCCTTGATAGTTTCCAAATGTTCCTCAGGAAGTAAAATTGATAAATCAATTTGATGTGAATTGATTTTTATCACTTTTAACTTTCAGTTCCAGAAGATTCCAGTTCAAGGTCCAAATAGTTGTTGTTTTTCTCGCAGCAGTAGGTCACGATTAATCTGATTAGCTGGATCTGGTTTTCTGATGCGTTCTTCGGTCAATGAAAAGCTAAATTCTTGATCTAAGGGTCAAATTATGGATGGGGCCAGTGGCCAGCGCCTCTAACTGCTAGGGGCCTTGAGACAGGAAGACTTCTGAAACCCAGAACGTGTGTTGAGTAGGTTTGTTATTCTTGTAATTGCAACTTTATCTTTTCGTGTTATTTGGACATTACTTCAGACAGCTGAGGGTAACTTTACTGTAATACAAAGGTTGGCACACTATGACTGCAAATACATATTTATTAAGACATTTAATTATTTATCAAGACATTCCCACAATTTTAATGTTTCAAAGCCAGCTAGCTCCTCGTTAGACCAATTACAAGTGAATAAAAAGCAGTCTGGCTCAAAACATTACTACTGAGAGAATTATTTTAATATTGTTCGCAGTCATAGGGGGTTCACCATTCCTTTTGGTTTTTTTCTTTTTGGACTTCTTTTTTTTGGACTTTAAGTATCTAAAATGAAGCATGGTTTGTTTGTGCTTTTATGTTCACAATCAATCAATTAGTTTAATTGTTAGTTCATTAATTAGTTCATTGTTTGGTAACACTGTATTTTGATGGTCCCTTTTAAACAATCTGTTGACAATAAGTAGCTTTGCACCTACATGTCAGCTAACTCTCATTAGAATATTAGTACACTCTCTGATTAATATCTGCTATCTCTTTATTGTGATGGTCTCCCAAAAGTCGCTCTACTGACTATATGTAACTTTGCAAGAACATTTCAACTTATTCTAACCCTAACCCTACCAGTCTACTAATACTCTGCTAGCACTCTATTGAGAGTCGGTAGATATGTAGGTGCAATGTCACTTATAAATCAACAGAATACGTTAAAGGTACCATCAAAATAAAGTAAAACCCATTGTTTTGTTTTAATTAGTACTATAGGTCATATACTCTAAAGATCTTACATTACCTTTAATGGCTTATAAAGTGGGCAGCTTCTGTTGCACTCTATAAAAGCATTTTTAAAAGTCTTGCTCCATTGTTCTTCTATCTACATCCATCTGATGGATCCAAAATGCTCAACATTCCATCTCTGAGAACATCATGAGTATGTGCTTTCAGACATCTATTTATTCGCTTGAGGCCATGGAACAGATGATACACGTCCCACATGCTTCTCGTCGAAAGACCAAATGCATTCTATGCACATCCCAGTTTAAAAAGCTCAGCACAGCATGCTGTACGTCAGCAAACAGTCTCACCTACGCAGAACTTGCAAAAGACTGTAACTATATCAATGCTCCATCATAACCCACCCATGGTGTATCTAATGTTTTGGTGCAAACACATCATATGCTCAAGCTGCAGCCTGCACACAACATCGGATTTATAGCAGAACCTAATGTGCATGCTAAATGACACTTGCACACTTTCCAGGCACAAATAACATTGAAAGATCTCACTAAGTACAGTAGCATTAAATGGAGGCTTGATTCCAACATGAACAATGGTGATATTTCCCTCATAATTCTGACTTTATTTCTCAGAATTGTGAGTTATCATCAGCTCTGACTTTCTAAATCTATACAGTTCTTCTTTTTATTACACACAATTCTGTTTTTATATATTACAATGCAACATAATGCTGGTCACCCATTATTAAGTATGTACAGTGTTGAATTTTTCTCATTTGTTGTTAACACACAGTTCTGTCTTTACAGCTCAAAATGAAACATTGTTTCTCGCAATGCAAATTAAATTAAAAACCTCTTTAAAACAGTGAGGATTAAAAACTGTGATGTAAACGTAATTTTGAAAAAAATAAATCAGAATTGCATCACAAACTTTAATTGTTTTAAGTTCATTCATAATTGTGAGATATATATATATATATTATTTTTTATTCCCTGGCAGAAACGGAAATTTCTTTTAGATATTCAAAATAAATGTCAGTTTATACATGGATGTGCTAATTTACATTCACTGTAACCTACATTAATCCTTTTTTAAACCAAGATATGATTTGAATAAAGTTTAAAAATAATGAGCTGCTGATGTGTTTGACAAACAGAGCAATGCTTTGATAGCAGAACACATCCACAATGTTTATGCTTTTTGGGTGAATCAACCTACAAAAACAACTTTCTTACAGTTGTCACTGCATGTTAAGCCTGGATAGGAGAGAAAAATTAACATAAAAAAATTACACACATCATCTCTAAGCTAAACCTCTCTGCTTGTCTTCTCATGACTTCTCACAGTGTTCTGGTTTTCCGTTTTGTTTTGCTAGTGCACACTGACTGAGATTAGCTGCATATATCAAAGCAGTCTGTGACTGGCACACCAACACCAGCACTCTCCTTTAATGGAAAAGAGGTCACAATATCATTCATACTTAGTGCAAATTGTTCCTAATACCATTAGCAAGGCACCATTAAACCAAGGTCCGCTCATGGAGAAAAAACATGCAGAATTCCTTTAACCACGTGCCTCAAAAAGCCAATCCAGATGCAGTTAGTCAAATGACACGCAAAAAAGGTTGTATTCAAAAACCAAGGCAACTGTGCACAAGCTTTTCCAATAATTTCCCTACCACAAATTAACATCCATAACACAACAGAGTTTGGCCTCGGGCCAAGCGCAAGTAGCTCAGAATCAGCGCTCGTGGGTGAATATGGCTACTTAGCTTGAATGAAATGGCAAACACTACACTGCATCCGAACAAAAGGAGGCAGTTCTCCATCTGCTCATCCCGAAAAGAGTCAGACAAGTGCAAATGGCTGTATGGGAGAAGAGCTCTTAAGATCACTCGCCGTATGACTAGACCTCCGCCAGCTGACTGAGAAGAATGCAAAGAGCTCGCGCTGGAGCAAAGACACTGACACCACATCCAAGAAAGAAGCAAGTCTACTAAGACTAAGCAACGACAGTGGCGTTTGACTGAAGAGACAGATGTTTACGCTTTGATTGTGGTTTCTAAAGCCTGTCTCTCCCTCCCACACTGTTCCTCAGAAGCATGCACACCTTTGCATTATCCTAATCCCATTAGTGAGATGAAAAAGCTGGAGAATCCCTCAGTATGTATTACAGAAATGTAATTCCGGCTGGAGCATTGGTTAAGATCCGGTGAAGCGCAGCTCTGATGGCTCTCTGTAATCTTTTTAGTGCTGTGGGGATGAGTGGTCATTGAGATGGGAATGAAGGCTGGTGGGAAACCAGTCCATCTTACATTTATGGGATATATGAGATCGCTAATGGTACTGGTTAGTGAATTCCTTCCTGAAGCATGCAATTACTGAATGTTGGAGCTACGATTTTGGCTTTGAGTATCAATTACTGATGACACAAGTGCATTACCTCATTCGGCTTACTGTAAGTGATGCCGCTATCAATAATTTTTTAATCAATATTAATAAATGAAGTGTTGCATGCTCTTGTTTGCAAATTGACATATATTAATTATCTTTTGCACAGTGTCAGCAAGGAAAACAGAAAACAGAGAAGCATCATTCTTTGTGTCAGTGGTCCTGGACTGTATTCTGACACCTACTGGCCTGGATGAATTAACTTTACAATTCAGCTATTTGCCATTGTCTCATACACTTAAAAATATATTTTTAATGTTACATTAAACTGTACGTTACATTAACATATATGATGGTTTAACTGCGCACTCTATATATTTTTACAGTAAAATACTGTAAAATGAATGTTTTTTGCTACCAGAAGTCTTTGTTTGATATATCATATTTGATTAGATTTGATTGAAATTGTATTTATTCTGTGTTTCTCAATGTGCATTAGGGTGCTTTGTTGCATTATTTAATTATTGACAAGTACATTTTATCTTACATAAATATGGACAGAAAACAAGAGCAAATTAATAATAATGTAGCAACCAAAGTCAAACTATACATAATATTCCACAGTAAAACTAAAGCTCAGACACAACAGATAAAAACCAATTGTCTTGCGAGGTGTTTCTCTCACTATGTTCAGCACATTTGTAGTTAAACAGGCAAGAAAAATGAGCAGTTGTCTCCAGTGTGGACAAATGGGGTTGTGCTGCATTTCGCTTCAGAGATATCTTTGCTTTTATTTTTCGGTGTGTAAAAATGAAAAAGCCTACCGTGACTGGCAGTTGATGCCAGAACAGAATCCAAGAGACATGTCTGATCCTCCCTGACTGGCCATTTCATCTCCCTGCCCTACAACTTCCACCTAATTGGCATTCACTATGAAGCATATCCATGTCTTTCAGCTGCCCTCTATCCACTCTGTCGCACCAAGGTATCTGTAGCTGTGTGTCAAAGCAGAACAGACATTCATCTGTGGATTATTTCTCTTTGTTCTCTCTCCGGGCAGCGTCGGGCATGCCACTGACGGCTCTGAGTTCAGTGTTATATGACAAACAGGAAACCAGGCCTGTGCATTTCTGTCATTAGACTCCTATACGAGGACAAACTCATTAGTCGGCCATTATTCTGCAAAGCTAATTAGTGTGTCTGTAGGGCCTGTGGAAGCATCCGGGAGGATTCAGAGAGGCTGTGGATAGTCGGCCTGCCACTGTCAGACCAGAGCGCTTCTCAACTGTTAATGAAGACAAATGTGAGCGATTGTGTTTGCAGACACCCAACACAAAGGAGCATGCAACAGAAGTCAACTTCTCACATTTGCTCCTCCAGCCTTTCAGCCACGATCCCTAACTTCCTGAAACCATTCTGTCTGTCATACAGTATTTTTTTTTCATGGACCACTCACTCTTTGTCTTTTTTGTAAGCCAAGCGCATTATCTTTTCACATGAATATGCGAATTGGAGGCCCCTGCCTCCACTCAATCTCCCCAGCTCGGACTACCTACTACTACCTACAATACTACTTTCATTCAGTTAACTGAAGTAGTAAACGCTACCCAGTATCAATTGGAAATATTGGATTAATTCAGTCATACAAGTTTGAACCAGATTCCGAAGAAGAGGAAGAATACATTTTTTAGGGTTGTTTACACAATTAGAATAGTTATGCATTTTTAATGGAAGGCTCTCTACAACATTAGTCACATAACAGAAATTGGTATCATTCGCCTTTGGCTTGACAAAAGTTGCAAAAATTACGCAAATTATGTTCTGGTTTGCCAATTCAGACACCTACCTTCTAAAAATTAAATAAAGTTGAAATGCTCATCTAATTATATGGAAAGCCCCACCCCGCAGGGTGATGGGATTGAGGAGTTTTCACACCAGAGGAACGTTTTTATAACTATTGGCAGAATTACCCACTTTTTGGTGTTTGCAATGCAGGAATTGGGAATGATTTTACTGTAGTTATAGGGCGCCTTTTGGGGAAACAAAATTAGCTTCTGCTTTAGATTGACTTTACCTACTGCCCTAACTACCAGTTACTTTAGTGTATGCCGATTCGGCAAGCACATACCATATGAAACACCAGCAGTCAAAAAAGTCATATAAACATACTCTAAAAATTGCTGGCACTGCACAGCATCTTGTTGTCTTCGGATCATCTTATCATCTGGCTGACCAATCCTGATTAATTAGACCATGGTAATAAACAGAGGCCAATGAAACTGAGATAGAAGCTGCAAGAGGACAGAAAGGCAGTGGGAAGTAGGCATAAAAAACATTACACTGCTGCCCACATCTCTCCAACTCTATGAACTATATTTTTCTCTCCTTTTCACATCCTGTGCAAAAACGAGCACAAGCCCTGTTGACATTGTGTCAAGAATGAACTTGACACAATGAGTTTGTGTGAGAACGATTGGGACCAACTTTGCAATATGTGATGGGGAGTTGTATAGAAATGTCACAGGCAGTCGACAGGAGCAGGGTCGCCAATCACTCTCACTTGAATCGAGGAGGTGTTTTAAATTCCAGTGCGGCTCTTGAATTTGAATCGAGGCAGCAAACAGGTTGCAGAAATGTAATTTAAATGCAGAATTCATGAAAATATTTTTTCAATATTATTCATTCATATATATTTTCCTTAGAATTGTACCAGATTTTAATGTCTGTGTTGTTGTCTGAAATAAAATGCTCTTTTGATGGCATTGGTAAATGTTTTGAGAGAATTAGTCTGAATTTTTGTTGAATTTCATGTATATTTCAATATTAAAAAATGATATTACTGTTCAAAACATATGACATTTAATTAGCTAAAATGTTCTGTAGTGTGATTGTATTTTTTTAAATCGTAATTCACTAAATTCCTCATCCTGTCATTCAAATTAAATTTTTAATTGCCCAACCAATGAGAGAAAAGTACAGAAGGAAAAATAGATTCTGTAGCTACGATTTAAGCATTTATTTCCACAATTTATGCATTTTTGGCCAAGTTAAATTTATTCCTTCCTTCGTTTTAGTTCAATTGTGGTCACACAGCACTAATTACTTGCTTTATTTTAATTTAGTTAAATCACAGCCTTGATTTAACTAAAATAAGGGGACAAATTAATAAATTGTAGGAATAGCTTTGACATTCCAAGTCTCCAAAATCCATTTTTTTTTCATGTCGCTACTTTCCTGGGTTTTTCATCTGTATGCAGCAGTCTAATGTGACCCTAAAGTAAAGAGTACTGGAGGTCATCCACTCTACAGCCCCTCAGAATGATGACATGTCTTTTACTTTTCCCCTCCCCCTCTCCTAGCTCTGCTCTCATGTGTCCATTCGCTCCATCTGTTGCCCCTGTCCATTGACACCGACTGCAGAGGGTCAGCTCTTGGCTGAAGGTACAGTAGACTATCACATGTCAAATCTTTGCAGGTCCAGCACCTGTGCACTCATGCCAAGAGCAAATCCTTGGGATTTTGCCTTACATAGACCAGCTTTAATACTCTGACAGCCTTAGAGCATGTTAATCTATGTGCACATGAATATAATGCGTCATAAATCCATATTTATGGGTCAACAGACTCAGCATGCATTAACATACTGCGGATTACATGGTTTCTATTTTGAGCGATATTTTAAAAGATTATTCCACCCTTTTTGCCCTGACATTGTAATGTTATTTTCATTTTCTTTTAAGAGATGCCACAATGCAATATGTTGTTTTGGTTGTACCATCTGCCAAGAGAATAAATATGCATTTGTTACGCATATTGTCGACCTTTTCACCCCTTTTATTTATGGAGGTAGTATACAAAAACTAGATTTTTGCATTTTCTAAAGAAAACAATGCTTGCAGTATTGAGTGGATATGTGGTTGCTGCTCAGTAGTATTCTGGCCCCTTATATACTAGCTTTAATAGACGGTAGGTTTGTTCAGTAGTTCACAGAGTACATAGATTTACTTGAGAGGACAGGAAATTCTGTGTAACTATGGTTGTACAAAACAGTTACATTTGTATGAAAGGAAGTTTAAATAACACGGTTGCATCAACAAATGCATTTTTAAATGAGTTTTACATTTGCACTATCCGGTAGGTAGGTTTAGGGTTGGATTTGGTGAAGTGCATATTTCCAACAAAACAGAGCATTAACTTTTAGCAACAGTCTATGGATATTTCAATTCTGAAACACCGCAATACATATCTATATCAATGTAATAATGTGCCAGGGTTCACATATTGAACCTGTGTTTTAGTACCACTCATTGGACATTTCTCTTTGAAACTGCATCAAAATGTGGAGTAAGGTACGTAAAAACGGTGTTGCACAAAAAGTGCACGAAGGCACATATTTTTAAGAGATAAAAATACAGCAGGCACAATTTTAAAATATTAACATTTGCAACTGAATTTCGTCTGTAAAAAATCAGCAAACCGTTACACTAAACACTTTTCCACCCATACATATGTTAATTGAAGATTTACCCTACTTAGTAAGAGTACTGAGTAACAGTAAAATCAGTAAAAATCTGGCAAACATAAACACACAAAAACATGCTTCCTCTTTCCTCTCTGTTTCTTATTTGTGTTCCTCTCTTTATTTATTTTTTGGATGAAGCCAGATGGATGAAGACTCACATCTCCATCTAACTAATCTCCAAACAAACTAATCACCTCCTCTCCCACTCTTCCTCCCTCAAGGCAGTCTGAGCGCCAGTCACCAATTTTATCCACCACTGGCCACACAAGCCATTCGTGGTGTTGTAATCACATCTCAGTGACTAGAAGCGTGTGTATGAGAAGTGAGTGTATTATATAAAGCGTGAAGAGGAAATTGAAGTTGGTATATGGTTGAAACAGTGCCTGCCAGGGCCTGTATAGAGGGAATTAAGCTCTTTTCCAAAAAGTAGCAAGCATCTTAGAGACATTCTTTTGGCATCATTGCATATACTGTATGTACTAAAATCCCAATTGAGTAAAAAAAAACACTCCTAAAGTTAACAAATTTCATGTAATAAGATAAACTATCATATATTTTGATTGCAAATATCATGCAATTACTGTATCTGAAAACATCACACTCAGATAAGTATATTCCCTTGAAGTATATTATTTCTGTAAAAAAGTATTCTTTTTTAAAGTATGCTGAAGTGTATGTCTTTATCACAAGGGCATGTGTGTGTGTGTGTGTGTCATGTGGCGGCTAGCAGCGTGTGTTGGGGTGATGCTTCTAAGTCACAGTGAAAGTGACCAGATGGCGAAAGCGAACTGAAGCATTCCTCTAGCCGCGACTGCTCTGCATTTTAAACAGGCTGCCTCACCATGAGTTCACATCACACACACACACGCACGCACGCAGGCAGAGCCAATTAGCATCGTGCTGCATTTCACACATTGCCTGTAAACCTGAGCCATGAATATTTAGAGACAGTGGTCCACAGAGACAGGGTGAAATAGCAAAGGGTGTTATTACTGCCTGAAAAGAGCTGCCATGGCCATTGTGCTCATCTAACCACCTGCAAAGCACAAGAGTATGTGCTCAGGACTAAAGTGTTGCTAAAGGTAAAAGGGTTTCTTTTTTATGTTTAAATGCATTCTACCAGACTTTAATGTGCAGAGTCAACTACTGTATAATTAGGTAGACTGATTGCCCTGAAAACACTGTTCTATCATCACATTACAGACCAGCTAAACACTAATGGTGTGAGCTTGTTTCCCTGACCAATGAGAGATTGGAAGAAGACCTGTTTAGGAGAACTGTCTGAGACAGTCCACTTGCCCAAATATGCCTGCTTTCTTACTTTATATAACATGTAATACACTGGGGGCAGTCGTGGACTAATGGTTAAAATTGGACTTGTAACCTGAAGGTTGTGGGTTTAAGTATCAAGTTTGAGACCCCTCTGGTAGGTGGGGTCTCTTCCACCCTCAATAATGAGACCCTTGAGCAAGGCACCAAACCCCCAACTGCTCTCCAGGCTTTACAGCAATATGGCTGATTAAAAAAAACAACAACTGCGAATTCAAATGTAATGAAATGGGTTTGTCTGGCTGCACAATTTGATCAAAAAGTGGATGATTTAATATTTATGTGAAAAATATATAATAATAATAATAAGCAGCATATAATAATAGAAATGAAATAATAACATTTTTAAATTTAAATAAAAATTACATTTTAGGGCTGTAGGGCTGCAAAATTGTGTAATTTTTTACTTAATTTGTGTAATTAAGCACAAAGAGATCCTTTTTGGTTAAATCTTTTCATAAAATAATAAATAATAATCATAAAATATGTGGTAAAATATTATTATTATTATTATTATTATTATACAATTAAAAGGAATAATAGTAATATATAAATAATAAGCCCCTAAATAAAAACAGGAAGCCCCTCAAGTTTCTCTTTTGTTGACAAGCCGGCTTTTAAGTTCTTCTCATTACAAGTTCAGAAGACGGCTGTCTCATATTGTGTTTCCAAACACATGTTATAAGTGACCCAAACTCAGAGCAGATGCAGAGATGAGTTCATGTGGAGCAGCCCTCGCTGTGAACTGAACTACTCTGAGATGCTGAAAATACCAGTATAAATGAACACTGTGCCACACTTTAATAAAAAAAATAAATAACAGAGCAATTAAATTGCAGCCTTTGTGATCTCTAAGTCTAAGTCATATTGCGAGTTTGGTGTGATTTCATTTAATCGTGCTGCATGCAAATTCAGAAGAAGAAATTACGCACTTCACTTTTAGGGATCAGTTGCCTATGATACATCACGTAAACTGTTACATCTTCCTGTGCTCTGTGTTATTACAGATTAAATGTCATCAGTGGTCCGAACCATGAGAAAAAATCCTAAAATCGCAATCTAATCCCATAATACACACAAGGGAGGCCAAAGACTCGCAAATGACCTGGGTATAATCCCCATCAAGAGGAGCACTGAAAACTTGGATGCATATCATACTTAAGTGGAATCTTCCCCAGACCTGCTAATGAATCTCACAGCTGTGCTGACTTAACACTCACACCGACCAACGTGATGATATAGCGTGTCTCTCCGCACCACACAGTTAGAGACTATATGCACACGTCAGATGCAACACAAACCCCACTCTGGCCTACATCAACACTGCCCGATCCCTGACAGACGCTGTTTGTTAAAAAGAGCCGAACCCTATTCCCACAGGCATCGGGTACTGCAGTGGCCCCACTGTCCTAGGCACAGATGCTCCTCAGTGGGACGTTCCTACAGGCCAGACAAATAGTACACAAACACAGATGCAAATTCTTTGCCGGCATATTGCATATGTGCGGTCCTGTTGTAGGTACATATGATAAATGTGTTACATATGGTACAAATCATCTTTCTAAGTACAATTAGTTTTAAATACAGTTTTTTCTTCAGTTTTTCAGACTGCTGCTCTTGAAATACTTTAACACTGCAACTTGCCACACCAGTGTCAAAAAGCCAAGGGTAATTTATTATTATTATTACTTTTATTTTGCTTTATTGGCTTTTTGCTAATTATCAGTCTAAATCAGTATAAAAAAAACAATGATTAAATTACTGTAAATATCACAGAAGTGGAATTCCAGACGAAGGGGACATGTTAAACATTTAGGGAAAGATTGAGTAAAATTTTACATACAGTAGGATGCAATCTTGCTATGATTCTCAGATGGAAAAAAATATGTTTTAAAAGTGCTCTGAACAAAAAAATCAAATCGCAGATAAGCATGAAAAATAACTCCAAGGTTCCTCACACTATACTGTATTTCAAAAACAGACCCATCAAAAGACAAAGAACCAGCTTTCAAAGTTTGATGACAGGAACCAATTAGAATAAAGTTGATTTTACCACTCTTTAGACACAGGACTCATCCATGTTTTTATCTCAGCAATACAATCAGAAACAAAAGCAATGTCAGGGCTCTCACCAGGTTTTGAATGTACTGTATATAAATATGCATATCATAAGCATACAAATGATACCAGAGGCCGATCGATCTTAAAGGAACACTTCACTTTTTTAGGAAATAGGCTCATTTTCCAACATCCCTAGAGTAACACAGATGTGTTTTACCGTTTTTGAATCCATTCAGCCGATCG
>JAUMHP010000057.1:3704719-3715713 GCA_032361065.1 Enteromius trimaculatus
TCTCATTCTGGCGTAATATCATTGCGCCTGCTTCACTCATGGTACGGCAGCAAAATTCCTTGATTATTACGCCGGAAAGAGAGAATAGTTTTATATTAAAAAGTAAAGGGCCCAAGACTGAGCCCTGAGGAACACCAAGCTACAGTAATCTCAGACCTATGACGTCCCACAGAAATGAACTGAGAATGGTAGGTGAGATTAAAACCACTTTAAAACTATCCCTGACGCACCAAACACTCTTTCAAGACGTGTGAGTAATGATCAACTATGATCAACAGTATTAAAAGTGCACAACAAAAATCAAACCACGTTACATTTTCAATAAAACTGTTGAAGAATGATGCTTTTCTGTATAGTTATTTAAATGCTCAAAATCCTTTTCATGAATGAAAAGTCAACAGACATGTTTAACAATATTTTGAGAATGACCCATATGTGAGTTCATGCATTAGTGCAGCATTAACAAAGTAACTCGGTACTCAAGAGGGCTATAGAGTTACCTTTGAAGGTCTGAGCCATTGAAATGGATGTGTTATTATTCCGGCATCTATCTATAAACATGTTTATGCAATCTGCCTTGTTCAGCTCCGTCATTGGATCCCATACTTGCATAGAGTATCCGGTCTAAGATTGCTCTACATGTGCCAGGCTTCTCCATCCACACCCATCTCGTCTAAATACACTCAGCCATCAGGCTTTATTACAGGCCATTATGTTAGGATGTGAGGAAGGCCAAAGCTGAGTGAAATTGATTCCCGCTCCTGTCAGTCAGTCAGTCCACCCCTAAACGTTATAAATGGGCGATGGAGGTTCACTTTCAATAAGGCAGTGGAACAGAACGAGAACAAGCTTTTATCTCACTCTCAAGTTCAAGACCTCGAACAGAAACCCCTCTGTATCGGTGGAATGATGCTGAATCCTTGACCTTGGATCCATACGGCTGTTTACTATTGATGGAGTGTGAAGCTCTCAACCCTAAAGGAGCGCTGCTGTTGCTGGAACAGGGCCAATGGCCATACACCCTGCAGAAAGGCACCGCCGAAGCTCAACGAAACTCAGGGCGGGGGAGGAATCCAATAAGAGGCGGTGAGAAACACTGTCTGCTCCAAAAGTAAACATTTCCAAATAAATGGTCTCTGTAATGAACATACTATTGCATTCATGGTACGTGACAAACCTGCCTGAGACTTCTCTCTACCATTTGCAAATAGCAGTTCACTGCAGGTCTTAGCCCTGTGATGGAAAATCTACATGCCAAGTGTCACCAGGAGCAATGAAATATTACTGACGCATTTGTTGCTGTACATCAAGGCCTCTGCAAGGACATTATACCCAACACCATGAGAGAGATAAATTAGCTGACAAACATCCAGTAGAAATCATGGCTGCCACCACAGAGGACAACACTGCAGGGCTGCATGTTATTGGATAAAACTGGCATTGCAATATTTTGTTTTTCTGTGATATATACTATGACTTAAAAAAAAATGCATTGATTTTTACCAGGGGGACTTTTATCGTTATACTTGTAAAGAACTACTGTAGGACGTATGGGGTCATTTTTGTGTCTTTGTGTTGAGGAGTGCATCTGTATAGAAACTAAAAATATACTAAAAAAGATGTAAAATTAATTAAAAATGTGATTAATCTATTAAGCACAGTTTATACTTAACTAGAACCAACTCAAATGTCTTTCAGTAACCAAAAAGTGATTTGTATAAATCTATTTCCACTTAAACCTACTGTATTTATTTGACCAAAAAGTATTTGCCATGAGTTTTCATTATTTGTAATTCTTTAGAGTGCATATGCATAAAATACTTTTTTAAAAAGTACAAAAAAACAATTCACTTTTGATCCATCCTTTTGGGACTGAATGGTTTACAAAAACCTGAAAAATGTGAAAAACTTTTTATTCACCATGAAGTGATTTTTTATTAAGTGCTAATATCTTTTTCTACTTGGGTCACAGGTCATATTCCCACTGTTTGACTTATTAAATATGAGTATAAAATAATGATCTGAAAAGCAGAAACACTTTACTGAAAGCTGTGCACGTGTAAATGAACACAGCGCTGTGCTTCACTATGCAGCTACACATTCAGTTGGATCATATTATGTTTACATATCCATTGCATTCAAAATATTACATATCCCCTAAACACCATAACAGTATTCACAATGCTTCTGAAAAGAAAAAAAATGTATCTGTAAGCTAAAGGTTTTTCCAAACAGGAAGTCAACCTGTTCACATTCGTGTCTGGTTGTCACAAGCCTGCATATCTGCACTAAACAGCATGATTGACGGAGTCACTCAGCTATAGCAACACCGTATGTTCCCTTCTCTTCCAATTAATTTCAGACTTAAGCATTAATTGGTGAGCCTCAGAGGTGTGCACACTAGAGTAAACAACACATGTTTACCATCAAATCTATAAATAATATCCTGATACGGGCCCACCCTTAGCTAATGGCGGGCGAGCTCAACTCCAAGGCGGACCTGATTTAGAAGCAGACGGGACCCTGTGTGATCCAGGCGTGTCTCGCTGCTGTCTGCTGGGTTTCAGTTTCACTGGGTTGATGAGAGACCCAGATGTTTTGGCTCTTACTTCAGGGCATCCCGGGCTGAGCTGCCTGCAGGTCTAGTTTCCTCAATAAGTCAGAAGAGTGAAAGCAGCAAATTAAACACAGGCTGTCCATTATTATTCCCAATGAAACTTAAGAGCTCTTGGCATACGGTGTGAGCAAAGCAACTTAACATTTTCCACAGTCTGGTTACCACAAAGCAGCATCGCTATTAGAAATGGTCACGGCCGATTCTTTATCTTTCTGTCAAGGCGCCACTTAACCTCAAAAACTTTCATAGAAACTACCGATTACTACTAGTTTTCAGTTCAAGTAGTCAACAATACGTACCAAGATCTAGTTCAGTTCATCATCATTTCTAAATTAATTCTTTCTATTGTTCAGTAAACCCAAATAAAGCTAGATATCTACATGTTCAGTGATTTTTGCCTGATATTCTCTTTATATTAAAGTTAACATGAAATCCAAAAACACCATGTTCAAATGTTCAAAAAAAACAAAACTACAATTTAATTTCACTGTTGCATTTTTATATATATATATATTTACAGTCATGTACAGAATTCTTGTCATCAAATGTGGATTTTACTGGCATCAGCCTATTTAAACATATTCGAAATGTAGACTATATACTTTTTTTTTGTGGCTGACATCAAGACAAACATCCAAAAAGTAAAATCCTGTGTAGATTGATTTTGTGTCAGTCACACTTAGATTACATAATGTACAGTAAGTAGGAAGCAGAGTTTAATATAAAATGTCCTCAATTTTGGAGAGTGCAAAAAAAGAGAAAAATAGATCTAATTATATTCTATATTAGACATGCCCTCAAGTATTGTCAATTTAATATTCACCACAAAATACTATCAAGTCTACTATCTTGTAAGAGAGATGATAGATTCATATTGAAGAAGCTATACAGCTCTCTCTCGCTCAGATGATTTGAACTGAAAGCCTTCAGTGACTAAGGTTCATGTACGCTTCTGCATCTAATGAATACTATCAAATAAATCAACTCGCAGTCAAATTGTGTCTCCGTCTAGCTGAGAGGCAGGACTCCTTTTCATAAAAGCCGAGCGCATTCAATAAACTGACATATTATGAGGCAATTCACAAAGTTTACTCAGTTCCTATGAATAAATGCTTGATAGACCATCAAGAAAACATACTTCTCAACAGCTGAAATACAGCAGCACTTATCTCCCTTTAGAGAGATTCGCTCTGTGCAGACTTTAATAGAAGTGCTGTTGCATGGAGACTATGCATAGAATCAGGAGAAAAAAAAAAAACATCTGATATGCGGCCAATTAAAAATAGAGAAAAGCAGCAAAGGCGAGAAAAGAGTTTTTTTTTAACACCTCAGAGATTCAGACGCTATAGTCGCAGTCTTATTCACCCCAGCGTTGAAAACGCAGATGCATGCTAGATCCTAACAGTTCAGGTGGTATCCAGCTTTTTTTGGTTAAGAATTCACTTGACATTATTCGTCAGTAATCCTCCATAAAAACTTGAACAATATGATCAGCTACGTAAGTGATAATTGCTTCAGCGCATGCAACAAACACTGATTTCACAACACAATCAGTTACACCCTACAAGGCTTCTCTGTTTACCTTCTTTTGACCATGCAAACCCCTCTGAGACATGTTGTCGGGATGAAACATACAAGCAAACTATCAACAAAAACAAGCATATTTTAGCACGAGACGATAAATACGGCAATGTGCTATTGTGCTGTCTCGCATGGAGTGCACTGGATCCTTCGGGCTGTTAACAAACAGGATCAAAATAGCAACATAAGCTCTGAGCCTTAGATATTTTAGCCCATAATGTGATTTTTGAGCCTTGAGTTATGCTCTGCGGCTGCAGCTGTGAAGATAACGACATGCAATTGAAATTCTCAAATTTCCAAATTTTGAATATGGAAATCTTTGCCTCTTTTCAGGCTGTAAAGATGGCTGATGAGAGACAAAGGGAGAAAAATAATAAAAGGAACAAATGCATAGCTGAAGGGTACAGAATAATGTGCTGAATTTTAAAAAGCCTGTTTTCAGAGAAGGAAAATATGACTTAAACGTAGGTGGCGGCCCGGCACATTTAACACAGTGAAAGAAGAAACACTTGAATATGACATGCCCTTCTTTTTCTTTGCTGCTGTTAGGAGGTATTAGCGTTGCCCTGGTCACAAGTTCTGACAGCGGTTCAAAATGTATGGAGCAAAAATTGAGCTTCAAAATGCTCCCTGCTCAAATCTCATTCGATTAAGTATGTAATACCACCAGCAGGAGGTCACGGGCAAGCTTTGAGCATCTCCATAATCCACCTGCGCTAAACAACCAGTGATGTACATAGTGCTGTTTCTCTCTGAGCATGTCTTGTGCCTCTGTCAGACTACCTCTGGTTTCCCATCAAACCCCTCAAAAAGTCTGTGCTCATGAGATTATCCTGCCCTGAACTGAATCTCTTTTCCGACTGACCTTTCTGACATGGTCTTTTTAATGTGTGGGAGAATAAATGTTTAACTCATTACTTTTTCAACGGACGTTGTTCCATCTGAACTAACACTTTTCAAAATAAAATGAAGTTGTGCTATTATGATAAGGAAAACATTTAACTATGGATTGTCGTGATGTTTTTATCAGCTTCTTTGGTCTCTCAACTTGATTACACTCACACTCTCAGAAATAAAGGTATCAAAGCTGTCACAGGGGTGGTACCTTTTCAAAAGGTACATGTTTGTACCTAAAGTTTCAAATTTGGTACCTTAAAGGTACATATTAGTACTTAAACCCCCAGTTTCACAGACCAGGCTTAAGCTAGTCCCAGACTAAACTGCATGTTTGAGCTGTCTCAAAATGAAAATATCTTGCTCTGACGTATCTTAAAACATGTCAGTGTCATTGTTCTGTGTTAAGATGCTCACCTGTAATATTTTCTTATAAGGCATTTTTGTAAAAGTTGCTTAAATATCTTCATTTAACTAATGCCTAGTCCTGGCTTAAGCTAAGCCCCGTTTGTGAAACTGGGCCAAAGTGTAGCTACATATTTGATCCTAATAGGTACAAAAGTGTACTTTTAAAAAAGGTACCGCCCCAGTGACAGCTTTTGTAGCTTTATTTCTGAGAGTGCATTCAATGTAGAAGATCCATTTGTAATCAAGTAATGCAATGCTAAATTACACCAAACTTGTTCCTCGTGAAGAAACAGATGTACATGCGAAGAAACGGGGCCCGCGAGCTAATTTCAAACCCTTGCGCGCGCTTGATATGTCATCCGCCCGCAATCACTCTGGCGCTCGATCCTCTCTCACCTGCTCGCGCAAACACTGTTATTTTTGTCAGTCGTGGGGTGGGGCTTGCTGTTTTAGTTACAACTAAACCACATTAGACATTGTACGATGCCAAATTGGTGGACATCGCCCAACCCTAGTACCTACTTCTTGCTTTAATTCCCAGGACAAAAACCACTCAGGACCTCAGTGTCCTCTTTTGCCTTAGAGTCCAGGACAACTAACCATAACTTCAGGAGGACCCCGACTACACATACAGTCAGAATTTGCAAGATATAATATTAAATTTCTTTATTTAGAAAAGATACCAATTTGCAATTGTGAGAAAAAAAGTCTAGAAATATGCAATTGTCATAAAGAAATATGAGGTTAACCTTTTTTATTATTGAACCAAAAAGAAAAATAAATAGAATTGTCAGTATACTTTAGATTAATTGGGGTAAAGTTGGTTTTGGGCTGTAATTTGGGGGCTCGTCCGGGATTAAAGAACTTGAACCTGCATCTCAAGGTTATTTTGTTGCATGTGGCGATGTAGCAAGCAATTTCCGTTCGCCTGGAAATGACTGGAAAGCCGAACCAGAATATTTCACCCGCAACATTATATCCCATTATCATGAAGCATTTGAGCACGTTATGGTCTATTGCGAAGGTCCCTTAACTCATACCATGTCTGGTAACCAGTAAAATAAAATAAAAATTGTATTTCTTGCACAGAACTGTGAGAAAAAAAAGAAAAATATACTTTTTTTTCAAAACCATATGGAGCTTTCATGATTACAAATACAACATTTCTAAGAATTTGGCATGTATGTTATAAACACATTGTTAAAATAATTGTATACAGGGCTGTTGCTTTAATTCCTGGAACAAAAACCACAGAGGCCCTCAGTGTCCTCTCTTGTCTTTGGTCCAGGACAAGCAACCATCACTTCACGAGGACCCTGACTGCACATATAAACAGCATTTTGTTCTTGTGCATAATTTTGGTTTTGGATAGCAAAAAATAATAGATGATGCTTTCAACAAAGAAACAACTGTATTGAACATACAATATCTGGGACAAAAAGTATATTAGTCAGTGGCCTGTGTGTACAGTCCGTGGTTTTTTTTCCACGAAACAAAGCCAAACCAGAATGATCTATATATCCACATCAGCAGAAGGTCATGCGAGGCCCCAAAGGAGCCTTTATGTTGCTAGTTTCCCATTAGTTCTTTATCATTTGTCACATATGTTTTTTTCCATCAAGCAAGAAAATAATAAGAGTGAAGAGGATGCTGTTATTTTGCGTATTGAAGGGATTTATATTGTTTTTTTCTCATAAAGAAGGGAGGGAAACTGCAGGCTGCACTCCAGTGGAGTCTGTCATAATCATATATGTGACAATGTTCGTGAGATGGATGTTGTGTCATTTGAGCACAGAGAGTTTTAATTAAACGTGAAAGATGATTCATTGCCCCCACAAATCTTGTCTTGTAGCTGAAGTTCAGCTCAGGCGTGCGCCTCGATTTGAGGGAAAAACAAATTTGAGGTGAAGTGTGTCATTTTTGTGGCTCCAAACACAATTGCAATATTTTTTATTTTAATTACCCTGAGTACTTAACCAGTAGCATGAGTGAACCGAACAATGGCAATGGGAAAAGTGATTTGGTGCAGAAATACTCACTTTACTATTAAAGAATGACAGTGCAGATCACATGATGCTATCTATATATGAAATAGATTTCATGTACAATCTTAGTGGTCTTAGTGTCAAGGGTAATTAATGGTTAACATCACCGAAAGGCAGAGAGACTTTGATACTGAACGCTCTCACAGTCTGATGACATCATGCGGGTCTCTAGAGTTCAGATGTACACCAGTTCTGCTGAAGTCAGGGATTTGACCCACTGAAGGCTCATATGCGAAACTAATCAGAATTTGACTTGTAAGCGACCTCTGACTTCACCCATTATTCAGCTCATAGTTCATTTATTTTGACAGAAGAAAAATGGGGGCCTGTCTGCACTGATATTGAAATCATAATGCATAATGCATAATATAGTAGAAATTGTGAAGTAAACATATGTTTTATCATAAACATCTATCATTTTTGCTCATCTTGTTAATTAAATGGCTGATGACTTAGAGCTGTTTTATTTTGTTGATGTCAAATGAAAAATATGAAACAATTAAAATTTCAGATAATAAAATATGAAACAAAATATGCCAGGGCAAAATGAGAGATTGATTGTAATGTAATGATTGTAATCTATTTTAATGTATATTCATGTGTAATTTATTAGTGATCAAAGTTGAATTTTCAGCATCATTGCTCTAGTCTCCAGTGTCACATGTTGCTGCTCAGGAAACATTTTTTTAGCATTATGAATTGAATAATCAAAATATTTTCAATATTCTCAAAAACATACTAATTCAGTATACTCAGTTATTCACAAAAGGAACCATTTACACTTTATTCATCATTTTCCTTTGGACTAAAAATCACGAATATGACCTAATAAAAATGTAAAAGCCATTATTTTGTCAAAAGACCAAAATTATATATGACTAAAAAAATAATAAAACTGAACATTTGATGGAAACAAGCATGCAACCACTTATCCAGGACAAGGGGGAACCAGAGGTAACATTTTAATAATCCTCCACAGAAAGCTCATATAAATCACCTAATAATATTGGTGTCCCTCAATGTCTATGGTGATTATGGCATTGGATGAAAGAGAAAAAGCAGAAAATGTCTTGATTCTTGTCCACATGCATTTTCTAAAGACATCAGTTAACATAACCATGGGGTAAACAGCTTAAAATGAGCACCTTTTAAATGAAGACAGGAGTGGCATATTTTCCCTCGACTCAAAGTTGACTGAAGGGAGTTGAGTTGAGAAAACACTGGCAGCTGTCAGCTGGACTAGATGTGAGATCATCATACACTCCAGTTCAACACAGAAAAACCTAAATAGTTCCCTGAGGGATGAGAGTTTGACATCCTCCAGGACTCATCAAGAATGAACTCTGGAAATTACATCCACTTACTGAAATAAATGATTAGGATAGGAGTATCCAGACATACTGAACTCAAATAACACGCTGGCTCCATGGAACAGGGAAAGCTCATTTTTCAATGCTAAAATACTTTCCTTGCTTAACGCAACAACCATAAGTATAGAAGCTTGCTTCTGCAATGGGATAAAAACAATGACAATAAGATAATTGCACTTTTAAATCTCACAAATTTGATGTTTTTGTTTCAATTCTGTGTTTATATTTTACAATTCAGACTTTTTTATTTACGAAGGGATTTTCTGAGAATGACATTTTGTGAAACGAAAACTCTGAATTCTGAGAAAAAGTCAGAATTTGAAGTGAATTTGTAATTATGCCATGGTATTTACAGCACAAAAGGTAATAATGATATTTTTTATGTGTTTTTGATATGATATATGATATGATATTTGTATATATTTATATGTCTTAAGTAGCACAGGTGTATTTGTAACAATAGCCAAGAATACACAGGCAAAATTATAGATTTTTCTTTTATCCTAAAAGTTATTAGAATATTAAGTAAAGATCATGTTCCATGAAGATATTTTGTACATTTTCTACCATAGATATATATAAAAAATATTCATTGCATATGGAATTTTCTCAATATTTAGATTTTTTTTGATTTTCAAATAGTTGTATCTCAGTCAAATATCATCCTAACAAACCTTACATCAATGGAAAGCATTTCACAATTTTTATTGCAATTCAGATTTTTTTTTTTTTTTATATCAAAATCGCCAGAGAAGTCACATAAAAACTTTGAATTCTGACTTTTTCTTCACCTTTCTGACTTTTTATATCCTGAAAATCTCAGTTCATAGCCCACAATTCCAGTTTTGAAAGAAAATGTCTTTTTAAACAAGCTTCCATACATGCGTGAGCTATTCGGTCGGTAGGTAACATTTCCCAGATGGCACAAATTTAGACTGGACTATCTCTTCAGACAGGAGAAAGCAATTTAAAACAGTCTCTTTTTTTCTTTTCTTTTGATGATGCAAGCTCAGAAATCACATGCTGCTGCTTTAAGAAAGATAAAAAGTTTCTGGTGACTGTCTCTGAGAGAATGCAACTTCTTGAGTTCATGTGACAAACTGCAATCCACAACAAAAGCCCTCTCTTTGTGTCACACATTTACACAAACACAGCAAGACAGGGAACAGAGCGTGCATCCAAACATCCTATCTCACTTACACAGACACACAGAACAGCCCTGGGCTTTGTCTTGTTATGTGAAATCCTCTCAAAACATCTCTCACTTTTTTCCTTGCTGCACCCTCTCTTCTACTTTCGCATCCTGGTTTGGATGTGGTCAATGTTGTGTAAGGTTTTTCAGAGCTTTATAGCACTTTAAGGTCCCGTCGGGACAGTTGAATCATGGAAATCGTATTCATGCCCAAGTCTTTATGCCAGCTGAATGAGATGCAGCATCCTGGCAAAGATGTATGAGCCACAAGGCCTGTCTCATCAGATCCTCAGCACCTCCTGCGAGATACGATCCAAACGCTGCACACCTTGACAACAGCAGCCCTTCGCTCGGGCACGAAGTCTCCTTACCTCCTTTCCTCATTGTCTGCCGCGCGTGCTTTTCCTGGTTTGGGTTTTTCTACTTTTGGTGTCCCTATCTCTGGCTCTGCTCCTATATATCAACAAGATGAAGTGGCCTTATAGTGACCATCTCAGCCTTTAATAGCCTCCGTAAATCACCACAGGTTTAGCGCAGCACAATAGCAGCAGTGACCCATTCATCACCTCCACACTACAAGAGTCCTCTGACATATCAAGATGTTAATTCCTACACAATTACTACACCATGTTAATTAAAAATGTATTTTTCCTTACTGAAACTGAACATACAGCCTTAACTTAAAAAACATCATTATTTATAGCTGCATCTGTTGCAACATTTTCTTTTTAGAGTTTAAGACAACATTTGCATGATTTTAAACTTTAAATATCAAGAGACACAATTTTCAAATTGACTTAATTAATTGATGTATTAAGCTAAATTATAAATAGTTTCATTATTTAACCATAGAAACATTAAAATAATTTTTCAATAAAAAAGCTAAA
>JAUMHP010000057.1:3720212-3730256 GCA_032361065.1 Enteromius trimaculatus
TTGCTCAACTAATGCTTAATTGTGAACAAATTAACCATTAATTAATGCTTAACTAATGCATTATTCTGACCCCCTATAGTGTTACCGTTTCTTTCAAGTCAAACTAAGCTAATCCATATGTTACATAGAGTAACCAAATATGCTTCTAAACTAAAAGACAATAAATAAATATAATTCAGAAGTGCAAGCTCCCAGTCTAACTTCAAACTGTACACAGTAATATAATGTTATTAAATTGAGTTCACAAAACAGGGAAGTCTGAGCAAAAATACAGTAAATGTGCAGCATGCTAAAAAATAAACCTGATTTTTACAGTGATAATAATAACGTCAAAAAAGTCTAAAAATCATTTTCTCAGCAGTGTAGAAGCAGACCCATACTGAGAGTGTTTTTCCCTTTCACAGCCCTCTTGCAGTAAAGCATGCAGAATGGAAGGATTGAATAACCAAATGAGAGAGACACACACAGCAAAGACCATTAACTCCCATTCCTGAAGGCTTCTGCATCACTGGCTGCTGCACTATTTGCAGGCGGAGGTTTGTGTGTGCGAATAATAATCTGTCTCTGGCCACAGGCCGGTAATGGGGAGACAGACGGCCCGTTCCTTTTCCATAGCAGCCCTGTCAGTTAGAGACCAAGCAAATGCACCTCTACAGGCAAAGTAACACAGCTGAAGTCACGCAGCACTCTGCCCTAAAAAAAATCCAGTGCAGATGCCAAAAATCTTGACTTTTTAACTGTCATGAAAACCCAAGAGAGATGAGGAAAGAATCGTCCACTTTAACAGCCAGACCCTGCTGTTCAGCAATCAACGAGAATGAAATAACACTGTAAAAACCACCCATGGACAATTAACTTTAGCACTTAAAATGTGTAATTACAACAAAAGCTAGCTGAATAGAAGGCAAATACAGTCATTCACAGTTAATTATTGTAAACAGCTCTCTTTAAAAAGACAAACATTTTCCTTTTGCTGCTCGTTGGACTTTAATTACTATAGTTGTCTATATACCTCGGTACTTTAATGGATTTAATTCAGAATCCAAACTTTACAAGATGCCAAACAATCATTAAATTGTTTTATTGTGCAGAAATAAACAAAAATGTCTTTAAAAACAAACTCAAATGTGCCATTTTGGTTTCTAAATGTCTCTACTAATGGTTTCACAATCCTTAGTCAATAATTGACTGCACATAATTGCAATAAGTTCAAAATTTCATTTTTAATTCAGTGTGTTACTTGCTGTTTCTTCGTAATTAATTGTAAAAATTTACAAGCAAAATCTGAGTGAACCAAACTGTGCTTCTAACCAGCAACACAACAGATCTGCGAGACACCAGTCTGACTCTCACTGAAGGGTCTCCTTGTGTCCTGTATAACCCAGCAATGTTTATTCAGAGATCTGAGAGGCAGCAAATTGCATTTCCTGCTCGCTTTATTCCATGGATCTCTATATAAATTAAATTATAACTTGATTTATTGCCAAGCCTTACTTCGGGGCTCACTGCCCCCTCCAAAGGATAACGCCGCTTATTGTGGCAGAAAAGCCATCCCAGAAAAACATACTAACATCAAAGGAGACTTTCATAACTGCTGCTTTGAGATGCAGTGAGATATAGTAGCCTCAGAAGGCAAGTGTGACCAAAATCATTCGGACTCGGCACATTGGGCCAATTACAGTCTCGTCAACAGCGGTCATGATCATGTGTTAAAGTACAGGGGGTCTAGATTAGATAATTCCAATAACGGCTAGTATTGCTAAACTGAGGAGACAGCTGGTACGGGGGCCAGCCGAGGAAAAGCGGGCCTTGCAGAATAGCATCAACGTCCCAGTGTCCTAAATCTGTAAAGGAAAATGTGGCATAAAATATGAGAAGAGGAAAGATTTAGCATTTAGATTTGGCATTGCGTCTAGCACTTGCTCACCAATGGATCCTCTGCAGTGAATGGGTGCCGTGAGAATGAGTGTCAAAACAGCTGCTAAAAATATCATAATAATCCACAAATAATCTAAAAAGAATTTTTATATTCCAACTATATGAAATATGAAACGTCCTCCATCCATATGCAGTTGTGAATTTGTTTATTACAAACATGCAGCTTTTTTGCTTCACAGGATATTAATTAATGAATAGGAATGGTGTTGATTACTGTGTGATTTTATCAGCTATTTGGACTCCCGTTCTGACGGCACCCATTCACTGCAGAGGATTAATTTGTTGAGCAAGTGATGCAATGCTAAATTTCTTTAAATCTTTTCTGCCTCTGCTCATCTACATCTTGCATTGCCTGAGGTAGAGTAAAATTTCAGCAAATGTTCATTTTAGTGTGAACTATTGCTTTAAAGAAATTGTTTTTCTGCATCCAGAGTGTCTTTGTATTAACAGCAGACCTATTAAAAATATAACAGCACAGACACCTGGTGACTGCAGTTTTCCACAGCTGATCTTTACAATTAATGTTTGATTTGGAAGTTCACGCCGCGCTACAAGAAACAGTTCATGAGAAAACCGCCTGTAGAAAAGAATTTGACTTAATTGGATACTCTTTTGACTGATGGAATGTTTTTTTGGAGAAATACTGGCTAAGTAGACCTTTTACTCACACAGATGATTCAAAGATTTCAAAAACAGACTTTGTGGAAAGTATCAGACCGAGCTAAAATGCCAATCCAGTTACTGAGGATAATCTAATTTGAGAGGGAAGACATCGTTATGGCATTCTTTTGTAGTATGACTGCATTTGTAAACAATATGAGTGCGTGAGGGAATGTTTCCAGGACTCTCTTAAGCTTTGTAATAGCTTTCAAATCTTGATGCTTTTAAAACATCACAATGTGATGCATTGTTTCATTTTCTTGAATCTGCCATGAAGTCAATACAGATGGGAATGCTTATTTCTAATTACAATGAACGAAGTGCAGAGAAACATGTGCAAGCTTTTTTAAAATAAATAAATAAATAAACGTCACATATATTTACGTTTTCTCTCTTTACAGCACCTTTTATAGTAAAGCAGCAGCAATAAAATGCTGTGACTATCATCAGAGGCTTTCTTTAAACAGCCTGCATCTTTCTTACGCTACACTTGCTACATCTCCATCTCTCTAGAGATCCATCTGCGATGTATTTTAACAGTCAGTTTTTGTTTTGTTTGCAACAATCTGACTGCAAGTTTATGCTCCTATTACATATATCACTATATACCACTAATAAATATCTATTCAAGACTAATATGTATATTTAAAACTATATATAAATATATAAACAATTGTGCAGTTTTTTTTCATTGTGCATTCTATCTATTTTAAAACTACTCGTTGAATTGATGTACGTAGGCAAACTTGCAAACTTTACATTTAAAAGAGCATTACAATTAATTGTAATCAAACTGCAGCTAACTAGCACAATAAAACAGAATTAATGTGATAATCAAAAACATGACTTTTCAGTTTAATTTTTAATTGAGTTTTTGCAAAGAAACTCTAAAAGCAACACATTTTTTTATGCACTTATAAACAAACAAATATTGCAGTCTCCACATTATATTCACAGAACCAGAGAGGGCTCAGAGTGCCGGTTGCACCACTATATTATTTATGTATTATAATAAATAGCAACCCAAACATTCAAAATGTCTTTTGTCTTCACATTAGGTCACTCTTTCAGTGTAGATTTGGTTATTTTGCACTGATTATACTTGGCCATCCATTAAGAACTCATTTGCTATCCTTTCAGTAATCTCTCACCTAGAATGGAGAGTAATGCATCAAACACACACCGAGTTCAGTGCCTCATAGCAATGACAGCCCGTGAAGATTTCTAGAGCACTTTCTGTCACTGTAACTAAAAGGTCAACAGAAATGTGCAGGTTTTACAATGGACTTCAGTTTTTAGTCTAATTGGAATGAAATCAAACCATTTCTAATTCTCCATTTCAATAAAACACAGGCTTCTTTGTGATCCATTACATTCTGTAGTACTAGAGCTGCAATGACTGTTCAGAGGATTCAGTCGCATTTAAAGCAGTGTAGTTTCAGAATATCAGAATTAGAATCAGGATTAGCTTTGTTCGCCAAGAGTGTGCAAACACAAAAGGAATTTATTGTGTTTTTTAGGAGGTTTTACTAGAAACAACGGTTTGTAATTATTGTATTCAGACTGTAATTGTTTGTATTCAGACTAACGGCATGTTTCGATATTGCTTTTACACAACATTTGAACAAGCAAGTAATTAAGATTGAGTAATTACAGTTTTGACAGGAACTGACTTGCTCATTTGCTGCAATGTCAACAAAAATTGTTCCCAAAGAAGCCAACCTAGCAAACCAAGTGTGAAGCCAAGCAAAGCTGGAGCAACATTTTGTGAGTGGAACAGGCGACAGTTACCCTTCCCACCTGAAAGCATCCATAGGCTACTACATAAATAAATTACACAAGCTTCCATTCATGAGAAAAAAAAGACAAAACCGAAATCTGTGCGCTGATGAAATTTAAATATGATCAGATGCAAATCTCACATTCACATGTAGTTTGAACTGAAATGTGTTGGTGGTAGTGTGTGTACACAACCAACCTATAATAATAGAATTTTTTTTTAATCTCCATAAATAATACCCCCTTTCTTAAATCAAGCCAATGTCAGATTCTTGGCTGTGTGATGTCACACAAACAAGCCCCTCCCACGATTGTTGACTCAGACTCAACCATTGCCGTGTTTGGTTGTTGGATGCAATAATAAACGTAGCGGTCGTCATTTACTCCAGAGGAGCTGAAGATGCAGTGGAATAAATTTGTTTTTGAAGGGAATGCAATTAACTACCTTAATGCTTCTATGCGCATCATTCGTGATCCACACTTAGTTTAAGTACAAGCTTTTTTATGAATCTTTGCAAATCGCCTTTCCTAATAATGTGATACATAGCAAGTGTGGCTAAAGTTTAAGGTCTCTAAGGTCAGCAGAGCTCATTAGCATTTAAAGAGACGTGCAACAAACAGACCTGCTTTTCATAGAGTTTTTAAACAGGTTTGTTGGTGTATCATGTGACTTTCTCATCACCACTCATCACTGCATTCGGTGCTTATCGGTGTATTTCAAAGCTACAAAATAGATTTCACTACTTTAATAGGTTGGTATATTAACATTATATCAGTTATTGTGGTTTATTATTAGAAATTACAGTATTTAACTGTAAATTTAACATAAAACCAAATTGTTACTGTATTTTTCACGGTTTTATTCTGGCAACCACAGCTGCCGTTTTTTTACCGTAAATTTTACTTCTTTTTTTTTTACAGTGAACCATTGATAAATTCTAACCAAAGTATGTTAAAGACTTTTTATTAAGACTCTAAAGAATCATATCAACTTGTAGAAAACAGGCATCCGATGATCCCTTTAAAAAGAGGCTTTATCTAAAGTGTTCCACACATACAGGTCATATAACCCTGCTTTTCGGTGAAAAAAAATTTCCCTAAATGTGGTCAAACAATTACTCAAGGCAAATCTGCTAAGCAGTAAGTATCCTATAAAAGAAAACATAAGCCACAAAAGTTTTGTTTGTATAAGATAAGTGCCACAGCAAACATAGCCTATACCCATGAAGAAAAAAATACCTTTCGCACAAAGCATAGCCTAACATAAAAGTGTATAAAACATGCGGCTCTATAAACGGAGCGGATGAGAGTAACTTGGGTTCCTCGGAACTCTCTCCATGGTGCTGAAGCGGTTGCCCAGGTGACACGATATCAAGGGCATCGGCGTTTCTACAGAGAAGCTGAAGCATCTGACGCTCACGAAACCCCAGTGATTCATGAAAACAAACTACTCGACACTCAACTTCTCGAAGCACACTTTAACCAACGTGTGTTGTCTGCAGTCTGTTTCCAAACACCGTAAAGACGAAAACTCATTGTTTGTGAGCGTCTGTCGCTTTTATCCTGTTATGTCGATGTCCCTCGTGAAGTCGGTGTCGCTTTCTTTCCAGTGAACTGTGCATCCAAAACAAAACGTTTGCGCGTTTAACTTTCAAAACTGATATAACCTAACAGCCTATAACAAACATTCTCTCAACAAGTATTCCAACAAGTATAATACGAATTCCGTCTCAAGAGAAACCACGCAATTCAAGAAGAAGTAGAAAAAAACAGGATGTAAATAAATTGTAAATAGACCGCTCTTAAATGTAGTTGATGCATCGATAGGGGGAAACATTGTGATGGAGCTCAGCTCGGTCTGATGAAATGAGAAGAATGGGAACCAGCAGACGCTATCAGGACCGGGTCGCGCACAGAGAGAAATACAGCAACGCTAAGGAATGAAGGAGGACTCTTACCGCTCTGAATCAAGCCTCAGTGTGATTCTGTGTAATAATCCCGCGAAATAAACGTGAACCAAGCTGAATGGCGAAACGCTGCCCGTCGTCGCTCTTCAGTGCTGCTGCATCTGACGGCGCAGCTGCTGCTTCCACGCGCTGAGAGACTGAGCGCGCGACACGGATCAGCGTGCACGAGTCCACAGCGAGCTGCCTCCAGTGAGAGACCGTACAGCTCATGTGCAAAAACGATGAATGTTAGTATATCTAAAAACTGACTAATAATATTAGGTCACGAGTCAGCTGTCTGCTGTGAAGTGCAATATGGTAACACAATATTTACTGCCTGACTGCTGAAATTATTAACGCAACAATAAACCTCGTCACAATATGCTATGTGTTTAGTAGTTTGGTGCGTGATGCAAAACATACAGCATTTAATGTAAAAAACAATTTTGCTATTCTTATGATATATTTAGCGCTGTGGATTGTGTTAAGAATATATTATTTATTTAATAACAAAGACTTGAACCTGTAATAGGTGGATCTCGCGTACAATATAAGCTGTTGATGTTATATAGTATATATTCTATTTATATATAGGCTATTATTGTATTATTAGTAGTCGGAATAATTGGCTATGTTTATTTTGCATTATTCGTTCATACAGTTCACAAAGCTAAATTGCATATGTTTCAGATCAGAATCAGAGCACCATTGCTGATGACGGTAAAGGCAAAATAATCTGGTAATTGTACTCCCTCTGTTGGCCGCTGGACACACGTCGGTTTTTTGCAAAGTGCTTCTGTTAGTCTATTAAATAATCAACTCGTCACTATGACACGTCATGCAATTACGAGGAAGTGATCTGTGTTCAGGCAAAGACGTTTCTTGAAAATAAAAGGTATAACGATCATAAATTGTCATTCTAAAAATGTTTTGAAACCCACTAATGCTAACTTCTTTAACCTCTATAGAGAATACAACAGAAAACACTTGTGGTGGTCTTTAAGTTATTTATATATATATATATATGTATATATTCACCACATATTAGTTATGGGGTATAAGCCCTGCCCCACTTAACATGTTACAGAAAGTAAAGTGGGACATTAAAAACATCAGTTTGCAATGATAATAGTCATCATTCATAGTTTGAACTATATCAAATAAAAGTCACAAGACATTTCTTATGAAAGCCTGCTGTAGACAAAGGTCAGACATGAGGTTACACACTGTCCTGTATGTTAATCTAAAGTTAATCTAATCTAATAAAATCAATGCAAATATTATACTATTTTTAGATTATTATTTATTTATTGTTGAAATTTGCTAAATAAGTTTTTGAAAATGTGAAATTGTCTAGTATTAGTTGGGGGGGGGGGGTGGGGGGCGGTTGTATTCACTCAAAGGCTACAAAAATACAATTATATTTTACTTTGAATGACAGAATTCAAAAAACATATTCAGTGGTAAGCAGTGTTTTTTTACAGTGTGTTCAGTAACTACTGCTAAAACAAACCTTTGTGTTCATGTAATAACCGGCAATGTTCTGCATAAATGACAATCTATTGAAACGGTGAAATGATTTTGAGAAATACAAAAATACAGGCAACAGCTCTATAGTCATTTCCCTTTGTCCTGAAATCAGAAATAACTTAAAATACCTTAAAATCTCAAATAAATATATCAGGTAGAAGAAATAACAGTTTGGGAATCCATGCATTACAAGAAATTATGTGAATTTGTGCATTTTAATGTGACTGAAAGCCTTTCAAAGACATAGTAATACATGGTTAAATTAAAACGAACACATTCATCAGAATCTGATTCAGTGCTGCAATGCCAAGAAAACACTTCTCAAAGTTGAAGTTAAATCCTGTGGTGTCCATCCGTTTCTTTGTAACCTGACAAGTGACTGGTTTTCGTGTGAATGTCCACAAAACTGGATGAACTGGATAATAATTCATTGCTATTATGTATTTACTATTATGTAATCACTAAAAGTAACTAGCCTGATTACAGTATTTTAAAACGTAATTTATTCGAATTACAAACTGCCTACTTCAGGTTTCTGATTAGGTAATCCAGATTATTACCCAGCACTGAAGACAAGGACATGAAAACTTAAAGCATAGCAAGAAAAGCCCTCATGACAACAAAGCAAAGTTCACTGACAGTACCAGTCCAGTCTCAGAACAGGAGCCTTCTATGGGGAAGTTTATTAAGAAATCTGACAGTCTGAAACATGTCTCCAAAACAGCTAGAGGCCTAAATGAAATATCAGCATGCTGTAGCAACCCGCTGGAAATTCTGTGTCAGAGCAATTTCACATGCACCTGAAAGTACAGCACAAGAGCAGCTCGCCTAATGAGGAGTTTCCACTGAGGGCGGCGCTACGCTCTTTTCAGGAAGTGCTGGGACCGAGGAAATTTTGTTGTTTTGGCGATAAATGAAAAAAAGTTCCTCGTTTGTGGCATTCATAAGCAGGTGTGGTATGTTTGCACGTCCACATAACCTCTATCCCATCGAGACAAACGCGTCTGCGCGTGATGATCCGCTAACAATCAGAGATGGCTGCAGTGTCTCTTGTGGACCTCACACACTCTCAGCGCGACGCTTGCGTGAAAAAGCGCATCAGCAAGTTCTGTGCATTGACCGGGAATGGCTCACAAGAGCCGATCTTCTTCGTAGCGGATCCGGAGAGCTCCTTGGGGACGGACAGATTTCCTAGAAGCTCTATTCAGGAGATGTTTATCGGGTTCAGCAATTCCCCACAGGTCCTGCGCGAGAGCTCGCTTTCAGCCGCGTTATACTCATTCAAACTGGCGATAGACAAAGAGGACATTAGTAACGTGAAGATCGTGACTTCGAGCCGCGGGAAGGGATTGTTTCAGGTCTACCAGGAGCTCCTTTTCACCTCAGCGTATGATTTTGAGTACAGTATCATGTTTGACAATCTGTCCTGTGAATGCTGTCTCCCGGGTCGGTGCGCAGACAGCGGCGCGCAGGCAGCTGACGCTAAACGTGAGCTCAGCACGTTTTTACAGCACCTACCAGCGCTCAAAGGAGACATTACAATTCTCAAAACTTCTTTAATTTCAGGTTAGCTATGCACGCTTTCACGGTTTTTATTGAACTAGTTATACAGGAATCTTTCATCTGAGTGCTGGCATCATTTTATTTGTGATAATAGCCTAAACAGACATATAATAAAATGAAAGCTGGCAAATAATAATAATATTAAGGATAATAATTATTATTATTATACCACACACACACACACACACACACACACACAAATGTTTTAAAATATTCAGTAAATTCTGATATATATATGTGTGTGTGTGTGTGTATGTGTGTGTGTGTGTGTGTGTGTGTGTAATTATTAGTCGTGCAAACAAACAAAATAATATCAGTACTGTATCAATATAATTAGTGCTGTCAAATGATTAATCACATCCAAAATATTTTTTTTACATAATACATGTATGTGTACTGTGTATATTTATTATGTATATAGAAATACAATTTTGAAAATATTTACATCTGTATACATTTATTTGTTCATATTCTTATATTTTATGTTATATATAAATATATTTAATATATAAGCATAACATAATTTTAAAAAAATATTTAAATGCATGTGTGTGTATTTATATATACATAATATACTGTATATGCAGAGTACACACACATGCATATATATATGTATACAATATATATA
>JAUMHP010000057.1:3744020-3754528 GCA_032361065.1 Enteromius trimaculatus
GGCCCGGGCAAACGAGTTCCAGGTGTTGTTGGTTTGTTGCCAGGGCGACGCTGATCGGCGGCCGTCACAATATATAAAAGATCCTGCACCATAAAGTCATTATAGCATCATTTTGAACAAATTTTTAACAAATCAAAGCTTAAGTGCATGTACGTATCTTTCATTATCAGGGTTTGAAATTAACACCCGCCAACCCGACAAAATGCGGGTTAAAAATATACTTGCTGCACGTCTCATAAAACGTTCAAAAAACTCAATATGTGGGATTAAGGGAAGAGCAGGCATATGGATTAATTTGGAGATAATTTAAGCACCAGTAATATTTCTGTGGGTTTTTCATGCACTGTTAATAAAATAATCATATTTTCATTCAGTGGCATTTATAATCTCTTATTTTCAGCACGTAAAAATTTGTCTAATGGAAATTCTGATTGGCTGGTGATCAAAAAAGTTCATTTCAAACCCAGTTCATAATATTACGTTTGAAGCACTCATGGCAGATGGAGCACTCAGAAGATGTCTTTCACACTTTTCTGACCCTTGACAGTCGTAATTGTTTGGGGACAGTCACAAGCCTTCTGGTTTTCATTAAACATATCTTAAATTAAACAAGTCTTTTATGGGGTTGAAATGACCTATAAAAGGGATTAATGATGAAATGTTAATTTAGGGGTGGAGCAACCCTAACCATTTTAAAAGCACATACTTAAAACCTTTTTAGCACCGCTAACGCCACTTTTTGGACCCTGTGTCAATATCTTCCTCACTCTTCCTCTGTGTGTTAGGTGAGTCAGAGGAGGATCCTGGAGCAGGTCTGCAGTGCAGAACAGTGTTGGCTGAAGCGCAGTATATGGATCGCACACGGTAACGCTGACGCTGCAGCTTTCTCTCACCTGCAGATGCCTGCTGATGGAGGAGTTTACAGAGAGACAGACACATTCCTGGCAGCACCCACCCACTGCTGTCAGCACAGAGCCATCACACCCGGCTTCAGTGCCACAGCCTCTGTTTCCACAATATGCACTACTGCTCAAATGTTTGGGGCGAGAAATCAAACAAATTACTTTTATTCCACAGGGATGTGTTCAACTGATAAAAAGTGACAGTATTAACATTTATTATATTTAAAAAATGTCAACTTTTAGTTCATTGTTTCCAGTTTTCGACATTAATAATGATACATTTTTCTTGAGCAAAAAAATGATATGATTTGTGAAGTGACACTGGAGTAGTGATGCTGAAAATGTAGCGTTGCACCACAAAAATAAATTACATTTGTAAAATATTCAAATAGGAAACAGTTATTTTAAATTGTAATAATATTTCACAAAATGCTGAAAAAAAAAAAAGTATTTAAAATGTATTTATGATGTAAATAAATGCAGTGAGCAGGACAGTTTCTAAAAACATTTAAAACCTCTTAGACCATAAACTAATAAATGACCAGGTTTTTACAACAAAATTATCCAAAATGCGTTTTGAGGGGTTCCCTGTCTGTCAGTCACTGCGAGTTATGTCGTGACGACAGACTGGGGTCTTGCCTAGAGCCCTGATTCGCTCTGCTTAAGAGAAAATGCCAGTGGAAATTGGCAAGTGGTTAAACAATCCTAAACCACTCCCCTTCATCCGGGTATAAAGAGGCGACAGGTGCAACCACTCATCAGATGTTGAGTTTATGTCTGCTGCTTTGAAGTGCTGAAATGAAGAGGAAGCTGAAGCAGAAGTTGTTCTCTGTGGCGTCGATGACGTGATCAGCGGTTTCCCTGTCAAGCGAATCCCCTGGGTGTTTCACAAAAGAGCAATTTCTGAACACGGTCGTTTTATGTCTTTTTCAAGATGCCGTTTCGGCCGTGTCCTCTTGAGTGCGGGCATTACCTGTCTCCCAACGATGACCACAGAGGTTGTCTTCCTTCGGGATGAGCAGGCACCGTCTGGGGGATCTGAGGGTGACTGAGAGTGCCACTGAGAGGCTCAGCTACGTGATCCAGTTCTACCTCCCAGGTTCAGTGGCGCTCTCAAGATTTTGGTGGCAGTCTGGGACGCTCCCGTCTTGCGCAAGGAGATTGCTGTCCTTCTGGCAAAGGATGCCATCAAGCCGGTCCCTCCAACCGGGGTTTTACAGCCCTTATTTCATCATGCCCAAGAAAGGTGGTAGCCTTCGAGCGATCCTTGACTTGCGCATTCTGAACCAATAACCCACCACAAAATTGTTAAAGTACCCCAATTCTGTGAGAAAACCGCATACTTGGCAACACTGAAAACTGTCCTAATCCAAGGTTAATTTTCATACATTCTGTTGTCACATCCAGGTTTGTTGTGTTCACTGCAATAAAATTGCAACCACTATTTTTGTATTGCTTTTCAGTAATATAAACAAGGTGCATTTACTTTCGAAAAAAAATGCATGAGATGTTAAGTAAGACTTTTTTTTTTTTTTACTTCACTGGTAAATATTTGAAATGAAAGCATCTGACATACATAATTTACTAAGATTTTTGCTTTAATTAAGAAAAGTACAGGGGTTTAGAAATCAAGATGAATTTTCCTATCATCTGCTGTGGTTTTGGCAGTGTTGCGTGAAGTATGTTTCTGGCCTAAAGCAGCTCTTCTGCATCTCTGCACGCTACTGAGAAGCACGATTGCTTTCATCATGTGAAAGAGGGATTACTGACCCTCCATTGACCTTCACCCTCTCTCAGTTGTTGAAACATGATGCCCTCTCGTCTCTAATCTCTCCATTCGGTCTGGCCCGATTACGGACAGAGCTCTGGACAGTTTAAAGCGTCTCGTCTCTGTTATCGTGCTACAATTAAAACTAGCACAGGCCTTTGATCTTTTGATTTAAACAGCCTGTGTCTTCTTGTTACAGTTTCCTGCTGTGGCTGCTTAACTTCATCTTGCGGTAAATAAAAGCTTCCTTTGGCTCTTTTCTGCTTCTGGCCGTGATCCCGGAGTAATGCTGAGTGTCCCTCGTCTTGGGCGGCAGAGGCGGCTCAGCAGGTTTCGTCTGAACTCATGGGAGGTAGAGACAATTAATAAGAGCCTCACATTTCTGTTTCTCAGTGCCAAGAAATCAGCCGCAGTGTCCTGCTGCCAGCTGACCCACTGCTCCACATCCTTCACGTTTATCAGTCAACTGCAGTGATAAACACACACTAAAGCCTTAATGTGATTGAGTTCCCGTCCAGAGAGGAAGAAGTCCTTCAGTGTCTGTGAGACACCTTTAATGAGTCCCAATCATTTTAATAGCATCGCTAATGGACTGCGGGCTTCGTTAAATTCAGCAAGTCTCATAATGTACAGTGATGTCAACAAGAGCACATTTCTGACGTCTATCATGGTGAAAAAGAGTGGGAAACGCTTTTGTTATATTGAATAGGATTGGCATAACTGACCCTGTTACCTTTGTTTCTGTGTTCAGATGCATTCAGGTGGATTCAGTCGTGCTGTGTAATATTGTGACTGGTTAAAATGAGATGTTCGATGTTGGCGCATGAAGTACATTAGGGGTTATTTATACCTCAGATGTAGTTCATGTTTAAAGCAGCTCTATTTAAAACTGCGGTGTGACAGTAATGACTGCGAGAAACTTCCTTTTTCTCTGTGGCTTTGTTATTTTGGACGTCTCGATCCTTCTGGCTGTTCGTCAGATTGACATTCTAATGATCAGCTGTTTCAGAAAATAGCTGCTCAATGCCTTCAATTCTTCGACGCAGTCCAAAAATACAACACAGAGAAATCATTTGAACATGTATTGTTAGTGTACATTTGAGAATATGGTACAGAATTAAGGAAATATCAACGCTGATAGCTTTGATAGCAATAATGTGATCTTTATAATAATTTATACATAATAATAATATATTTGTATTTTCATGTATGTATAATAATTATTGCAGTTCAAAGTTTTTTGCATAATAATAATTATAATTATTAATAATAGCAGTAGTAGTAGAGGTAGTAATACTATTGCATAATAATAATAACAATAGTGCATTTTTAGTGTTGTTTATTTGTAATAATTATTGCACATTAATAACAATTATTGCATAATAATAATAATAATAATAATGTTGTTGCATAATGATAATAATAATGTATTTTTAGTTTTATGTATTTATAATTATTGCACAATAATAGCAATTGTTGCAACTATAACAATAATTATAATAATAATGTTTCTGCATGTTGACTGGATCACATGACTTTTTAAAACATTTTATAAAATGTATTTTTTTTCTAAAAAAAAATAAATAATAATTAAAACATTTACAAAATAATACATATATTTATAAAACATTTATTTTGAAGAATATTACCTGCTATTAATAAATAACTAAATTATTGCTTTATTCATTTATATATTTGTAAATTGATTTTAGTAGGTTTTTTTCTTTATCAATAAATAAAAAGTTTAAATACTGTAATATGTCACTGAATCCAATCTGAAGTGAGGAGAAAAATCAGCTCTCTCCCGATGAGGTAAATAAATCAGACTGTTTGTTTGTACTCTTTACAATCTCTGATGAACACATCCTTGAAAGACTTCTTTGGAATCTGTCAGGGAAACCGGTCTGATCCAGTTTGCTGCGTCTTGACAGGAAGTGAGCAGGGCAGAGGCAGCCAGCTGTTATGGAGGTGCTGTGTTTTTGTTGTGTTTTTCCTGGCGAGGCTGAGGGAAGTGTCAGTTGTACTCAGGTGATCTCAGCAGCTGGGCTGAATAGGCCGTCTGTTATCCATGAGCCTCTGAATCTATGATGAGTGTAAACAAGCCGGGGGATGTTTTTATTGCCTCGCCCCGGGGAAGACTAGAGAGGATCTCTCAAGCTGACCCGTATATACCTGCTGAGGCTCCCTCGAGACCGTCTGAGCCCTGGGTTCCTCAAGATATCCTCACCGGGACTCGATTGCTGCTTTACAGCTGCCAGCCATTTGGCCAAATACTTTCCTCACATGTGGAGTGCATTCGTGTGTACATATGGACTGTGGGAAAAAAGCGGGGCCCGCGGAGGGAAAGATAGAGGTGTGTTTGAGAGAAGAGATGGTGTGTTGTTGCTGTTTGAACAGGCCTGTTTGGTTTGGCTGGAATCTGTTTGACTGATTCTCCTCGGCTGTGCTGAGGATGAACCGCTCTGTGCCTGAGCTTACATTTCATTTCCTCTTAGCAGGGATACGCTTGCACACTCGGTTCTTTTCAGGAAGGATTTTGTGGCTTAGATCTTTAATAGTCTCTGAAAACACTTTCAGCACTAAAGAGTCTATGGGCTCTTTTAAAAACAGGGCGAGTGTGGTATGCTGCGACACTAGTGTCACCTCACAGGAAGTGGCCAGGGGAGTTTTATCTACCCATCAGCCATTGTGACCCACCTGAGGTTGTCAAAAGAGAAAGAGAGCATTTCAACACTGAAAAATAATGCACGGTGCAAAATAAACTCAAAGCAATCTTTATTTCAGCTCAGAGGCACACCAAAGACCAATTAACCACATTACATTTATTTTCATACGGAATAATTATTTAGCAATAAAATATAAGGCATATTTTGCAGTTTATATTAATATATAACCTACATTTACACAATCATACATAACTTGACTAAATTCTTTCTAAAGGTTCATGCTAAAAAGTGTCATTTTGAGTGAAATAATAATGTACTCATGAGTAAAACCAAAATACTTTTTTTTTTTTTATTCATAATAAATTATTCATAATAATTAATAGCAGTAGTATTATTAGTAGAATTTATGTATTAGCAGTAATCATAATTTTATAAAACATTTTAGAAAGATAAAAACATATATTTGCATGGACGTTTTATTAAATTAGTAGTAGTAGTGATATTATCATTTAACAATAATATTTTATCAATAATTATATAAACAATTACTCAACAAATCATTTTGATACATTTATTTATTTATTTGTTTTTGTTAAATAGATGAGCTGGACTATTAATTTGTATTAATATTAATAATAATAAAGTATTAGCAATGATTGTCATTTTTACCACATTAATTTTAGACAAATATAAACAAACAATTATTTGTATTTACTTTTTATATTATTATTATTATTATTATTATCAAAAATAAATTATAACATTATTATTAATATTTAGAAACAATATTTTATTAATCATTATTTTAATACTTAATCAACTAATCTTTTTGCTATATTTATTTAATTGACTTTGAATGCTTTGTTAAATAGAAGATTTGGACAGTGAAGTAAAAAGCCATCAAAAAGTGTCTAGCGTACAGCAAACACCTTCATTAACCTCTAAATCCCACGATGCACCTCATGACGCTGGAATCTAGACAAACAAGTTCAAAGAGAGATATTTTCATTTGTTTTGTTTCTAAAATTTGCATTTCTGCTGTTTTGCCTTTGATGTTTTCTCCATTCTGCTGATCCAAGTCCTTTGTAAGGCACTTTCTGTTCCCAAATGTTACAATATAATAATGATTTTAATATATATTATTATTAATATAATAAATAAATACATTAAAAAAACCGTTTATATTTTTGTACAAGTACGTCTGGATGTATAATAAACATGCATGTGTAGAAAAGCATGCTTATTTCTTTTTTGTTTACACACCAGTATCTAAAGTTGTCATTCTGGAAAGCCCTAGTCTTCATGACTCAGGAGTCGTCTGCGGCGTCCCAAATGAAGAAAAATGCGAACACAGCTTGTGTGACGCAGTCTGTCCAGGCCAGGCTCAGATAGTCCCGAACTTGTGAGCGTCTGAAAAGCTTCATGGAAATGATTTACGCCGAACACTGAGTAATCACTCCTCTGTTGTGAGTAATAACCACAGACACCATGATTCCTGCTGAGCAGGTCTCCCGCAGTACCAGGAAGATTCACTCGATCCGCACTCATTAATGATATAAGCTCACGGGACAGTCTCAGACTTCTCAGCGCCGCTGTTTTTTACCTGCATGAAGCACGCTTCAGTCTGGAGCTGAGACGCTTTTCAAAACAAACGGATCATTGTCAACAGGAATGTGGCCCGGAAGATGAAGTTGTGTGGATTGAAGCATCATGGCGTCCCACGAGCCTCTCGTTACGCTCTCACATCGGTGACAGAGTCAGGTGACAAAACAAACACAATCCCACAAAGACCTCAGCCTGCGTGTTTGCTCTGAGCTCTGATACACGACTGAATAACTCTGGCCTGACATAACACGGCTTCACCACTGCTTGCGTGACAAGAAGCCTATTGTGTGTCAAACTGAAACTATCGGGTTTAGCAGCTCGGGCAGAGCGTGACATTAACAGACAGGCCTTCATCCAGTAAACATACCACTGGATGTAAAGGAAGGCAAAAAAGTTGGAGCACATTTATTAGTATTAGTTTTAGTATCACAAAATGATTAATCGCATTAAAAATAAAAGTTTTTGTGTATATAATAAGTGTGTGTGTACTATGTATATTTATTACGCATATATAAATGCACGCACACATGCATGTATTTAATTCAAAAATATATGTTGGTGTATTAAATATATTTATGTAATAATAAATATGAACATATTTTCAAAATATATACTGCATGTGCATGTATTTATAATAAATATGCTCTGAACACATACACACATATATTATGCCAACAAAAACTTTATTTTGTATGCAATTAATCGTTTGACAGCACGTCGTGAAAATATTTTGACTAGTGCACTCTCAGAAATAAAGGAACAAAAGCTGTCACTGGGGCGGTATCTTCATCTTTTTTGTACTTAAGACTCCATTTTGGTTCCTTGAAGGAACATATTAGTACTTAAAGTGTACATATTTCAATCTAATAGGTACAAAAATGTATCTTTGGAAAAGGTGCCGCCCCAGTGACAGCTTTTGTACCTTTATTTCTGGGAGGGATAGAAAGAAAACATCCAAAATAGATCTCCAAAAAAGTGTTTGTGACACTTGTGTGTTTGCATCCGTAGATTTCATATCCCTAAGTGTACTCAACTGTGCTTTTAACTAAAAATATATAGTTTTGACTGGTAGCACACTTGAACCTGTTTTCATGGTGACTAAATAAATGTTTTAAATACAGATAGTATGTTAAAGTTCATGTTCATGGTGTCCCAAAATAGCACAGTTGAGTACATCTATTGATCTTAAGTTCAAAAGTGAGACACTGCAGGTGAATAGGGTAAAAACAACATTTTTTCAACAAGTTTTCTACAATGTTAGTTTTAAATATGCAAATGAGTCATTATTTAATGAAATATGCACTAATTTTGCATACAAATTCCTGTTTGTTTTGACATACTAAAGTAAAATATCTGGGGTATCTCATATTTGTCACTTAATGCAGAAAATGAACGGACAGAACATTTTGGGGTATTAAAATATGGTATATAACCAAGAAAAAACAAATCCATGCACAATCCTTGAGGATATAGACAGGGCTAAAAATGCCAAGTCTGGTAGGTACTATGAAGCGGAGATTTATGTCTCAGTGCAGGAGAAAAAAAGCCTTTAAAATACGTTTAGTAATAGAAATCTATTGACACAAATAGACGAAGAGCTATACAAGAAACACTTAACAGTGACTTTTTGATGTTTACTTTCCACTACTTCGTGAAAAACCAAAAAGCTCAAAAACTTGACAGGTGCATGAAAAAATCTTTAGTACTTTTGCCCCTTAAGTACTAAATTATTGCGCAAAAATAGAGCACTTTAAGTACATTATGGAAGTGAAGGCTGCTGCGATGCTCTAAGAGTGCAGCATGTACTCTTTTTGTCTAGAGACATGTCTTTAACGGACCGCTCTTTTGTTTAGTGCATGCATCATCTTGTCAGAGTTAACATCCGCCACGTTTAAATTTATTTAATAAGAGGCGCGTTGATCTGCCAGTCATGTCTTTCACGACAAACTCTTCTTATGTGTTTGCATAGTGATGTACTCCAAAGTTAATGACCAAACATATCTTTATAAAAGTTGACAATGTTGTTGCAGATGATAGGGAGGGACCGGGGATGGTAGCAGCTCAGTGTATTTTTGTGCTAGATCTCTCAAACATGGTAGCCGCATTTGTCCTCTATGTGTACTGCACAATCATAACTTATGTGAGTTAATGTCAGATACAGAGAGGGGTGATAACATACGATCCACACTATCCAAATTATGCAAGATATTTATTGAAGAACAAAGAATAATACGTTTTTAAATAAAGTATTTAAATGCATTAAATTAAATGCATTTCTTTTAGGACTTAGCATGAACACAATTGTGTGTGTGTGTATTGCATTCCTGTCAGTGTTATCATGCTGGATGAAAATGGCAAGATTTTATAAATACTGTTCAGTTTTTTCGCACAGACCGATCGTTTTGTGTCTCAACACCTCAATGTATCATTGACGAGCCGTAGGGTATAATTTGGTTTAAAAAAAAACCGCTTCTCTGCATTGATGTGGCACTCTTCCAGCCTGCTCCAACCCACTCTACTCTGAGCTCTAAGCAGATTTTTCTTAGCTAACACACTACAATAGGAGTCTTGAGCAAACACACCTGCAGCTCTAGTGTCTGTAAACAGCAGAAGACTGGGCTGTCAGTCACGCTGGACGCTAAGGTTAGCTGGCATCAGACTGAATGAGCTCATTAGGTGAGAATGTAAACGGCTGCTGACTTTCACCTGAATGCCTGCCCTGTCACACACATGAGGAGCTCTTCTCTCGCACTTCTATGGGGAATCCCGTCTCAAACATTACATCATTCCTGACAGCGAGCAGCTCATTTATGCACGGAGGAGGTTGGAGAAGCGCTCAGCTGTGTGTGTTCAGGATTTGGCACGAGGGGACAAACTGTTAAGCTCCTGCGCACTAAAATCAGTAAAGCACACTCAAACTGTCCCGTACATTCCTGCTTCTTCACATAAATAGAGTACACTGCTGTCACATTACTATTTGAAGTGAGAACCTTCAGATGTATTTTTCAACATATGTTAACCTGAAAACTAGCATGAAAACTAACTTTTAAGAAACATCATATCAAATATCTGCCATGCTGCAAAAAAATTAATATAAAAGGTTATTTTTGGCCTGGCCCACAGCAGAGAATTTGATCTTGTCAAATAAATTAATTATTAAAATCAGTCAACAATTTCATTTGTGTGTGGTGTAATCTGTTCAACTGATATTACATGACATGCAATAAAAATAATTTAAGACGTTTAATTTAGCTTATATAACGTTAAATATTCTATTATAAAATGTTTCTACAACATTCTGTAAATAAATAAATATATGAATATTAATAATAATAATAATAAAAATAATAAATCAGCTCTTACGTTATGTGTGTGTTAGACTTTGCTCCAGATTTTTATAGCTCAACCATTCATTAACATGATTGTAATATTATTGAAAATATTATTATTGGTTGTTTTGTAGGCCTCTTATTTGCAAATGTTTAATTTATTTGTTTATTTTGTTTATTAATTTATTTATATTAAATTTATAAAAATATAAAACTATTTGTGTGTGTATAAACATAT
>JAUMHP010000057.1:3765125-3777862 GCA_032361065.1 Enteromius trimaculatus
ATTGTCTTTGAATGTGAGGTGGTCATCGAAGAAAACTCCAAGATTTCTTGCAGAAGTTGATGGGGTAATGGATAGTGTATCCAGAAGGATGGGGAGATCATGCTGTAGAGTTAGGGATGCAGGGAAAACAAGGAGTTCAGTTTTTGCTAGGTTGAGCTGTAGATGAGCTTTAGCGGCCCGCAGGGCTTCGGTGACTGACAATAATGCAGTTTCAGTTGAGTGGCCACTCCGGAACCCTGACTGGTTAGCATCCAGTAAGCTGTTCTGTGTGAGAAATACCGATACCTGATTAGAAACTACTCGTTCAAGTGTTTTTGCTATGAAAGGAAGGAGAGATATTGGTCTACAGTTGTCTATGAGTGAACTGTTTAATGAGGGTTTTTTGAGCAGTGGGGTTATACGGGCCTGCTTGAATGGAGTGGGAAAAGTGCCTGTGAGGAGAGATGAGTTGATGATATTTTGTACATTTGAAATACACTGATTACTACCAAATACAGATGGTGATGAGAAACTCACACAATGAACCAAAGCTCATCACAAGCAGCTTTTAAATAGTACCACATATAGAAGGTGCTCAGGGTCATTCACACAAACACTAAACATCATCATGGTAAGAATTATTAAACTAAAGTGTTATTTTAAAGAAAAAACATCAAATTCAAACAAAATTTTAAATGCAATGCAGGGAATTCTGGGAATGTAAGTTTACGGTGTTTTCCCTGTAAATTTGACAGAAATTTACCATTAATTATTTAACGGGTTTTTACCGTAGCATTTTCACTGTTTTTAACGGTTAAATTCGCGATCATTTTTTACAGTGTATGCAACAAAAGAGTTACTTTTCAAATAAAAGCTGAACAGTTTTTAACGTTTTATTCATCGAAGAATCCACAAAAATTACATAAAACAGTATATAACACAAATATTAAGCAATGCAACCAGTAGCTTATAGTTAAGCATATAGCTAATAATAAAGAGTGACGAATCATAATATTAAAGTGATTTCTGAAGTCATGTGACACTAATTATAATTGACAATTCAACTTTGTATCACAGGAATAAATAACATTGCAAAATTGCATCTATTTTTAAAATTGTAATAATATTTCTCAGTGTTACCATTTTTTTGATCAAATAAATGTAGGCTTGATGAGCATATGAGATATTTCATGCAATTCTGACTATATCTAGCAATTGCAAGTTTATATCACACAATTCTGAGGGGAATAAAGGCAGAATTGCAAGATAAAAAGCCGCAATAATCTTGTTTTTTTTTTTAGGGAAGCGTATAGTTCTGGTCACATTAGTCAAGCTCACATCAGCTGATCCCTATCTACCTATATGAGTATGACATCTATCCAAGCATCCATATACAAGGTCCTTTAGTAAGATATAGTTATAGGCTATATTGTACAGTATATAAATATCCTCTATCCCCAACAAGCTGTGTCATACATTACATGTTTTAACCCTTTAAAACCTGACATATGAAATTAAAATGGAACTGTTTATTGAACCTTTAGACAAAAATATTACAAAAGATAAGAGCTGAAAGCTTGTAATGTAAATTAGTGAGACAACTTGCATAAAATACATATAAATAGCTGTAGTAACTCTATATCTCCCAATAATGTATTTTTGTAAGATGATTTTAAATGCTTTTAATGCAATGTAATATAATGATAATTTATAATGATAAACAGTCCTCAAAAGTAGTTTGTATTATTCTTGATATTCGCATTTTCGGATGTTTTTCAAAAATTTATTTGTGGATAAATAATTAATTTGCTTTAGTGCAGTAAACGTTCATCTTAAAAAGTGACTAATCCTATACAAATGCATTTAGCAGATTGTCAAAACAGGTTTTTCAGCAAGTGTTGATCATTTAAAGGCCTTAAGGGAGCCGAAATGAGGACGTTTTTCAACGTGGCCAAACAAATCACCTGTAATTTGACTGTCCCCGAGAGCCAGCCGTGGCTCCAAAAACTCCAAAAAGCCGTACAGAGATATAAAGGGTCTCTGATAGGCCCCTCTTGTTCAGTCTGCTCCTGAGGGATGCATCTACCGTGTCTGCTCCACAAAACACCGGACAAAGACAAAGACCTGGGATGTGACTTTTGAGGAGGTGCGTCGGGGTGAGCGGAAGTACTTTTCATCATGACCTACATATCTACTGCAGCTCTGTCTGAGACATGCGTGAGCTGCTGGAGGGGGAGGGTGCATGACTCTGATCTTCATCTCAGTGCTTATCAAATGCATTTGCTCCAGAAGACAGATTTGACAGGCATGGACTGAATCAAAATACTGACTGTTTTGTTTCCAAATTCCAAATGACCAAAGCAATGCACGCAAACAGACTACATCAAATATGGCGACACAAGCCTCAAATGCCATGATGTCTGGCCATGTTTTTTTAATTTGGCTTGACATTAATTATTATTTGAAAACTATTATTTGATGTTGTTTTTGTATTTAAGGTAAATAAATGCTACTCAGATGCCACCCACATTGCTGTCTTAGATGAGTATTACATTGCATCCCAGCATCAATACAATATTTATTTATGCACATTTAAAAAAAACAGAGTTGACCAAAGTGCTGAACATAGTAAAATAAGAAAAAAGCTGAGACATAAAATAGCACAAAAATATAACAAAATAAAAACAATGTGAAACAGATATAAAAACCTGCTCTCTTGAAAGTGTGAATAAATAGTCAATAAAATAAAAACAAAAATATTTTATAAACGTTTTGGAATATCGTATGATGGATGGAAACACCAAAGAAATTTTAATTTCTTAAAATACACCAAAAACAAGGTACTCTTTTGTACATATTATTTTGTACCCTTTTGAAAGGGTACTGCCCCAGTGACAGCTTTTGTACCTTTATTACTGAGAGTGTAGTTTGAGTTGAGAGTAAGTGATATTTAATGTTAGCTTGGCTTCCGCGACTATAAAGCTCATACAAGCTTAGTCTGGCCAAGCTAGCTTACTACCCGCCTTCTGGGAGGCGGGCTTAAACTGCGTCCATCAGATGCCTCTGTATACTACTGGACGAATCTACAACAAATCAGACCACTCATTCTGATGATGTATGCGTAGCGACGAAACCTGAAGCCACCGTAACCAATTGTAACTAGCTTCATTAAAGCAGTAGGAAAATGTCTTTACTTACTTTAATTACTTCTGCTCCGTTTTCAAAGAAAAGCTGTCACGAAAATTTCTCAAAACAGCTGCAACAGCAAAGTCGAACGATTATTGCTGCTCGGTACATGCCATGTTTGAAATGGTTCTCAGACACAGAACTGCTGCGTCATCACGTTACACCCGTCTCTGTCGTGCCGGAGGAAAGGCGCTCGTTTCTCATTGGTTCCCACTTTTTTGGGAACAGAAATGCTCTAAAATGGCAGCTTTGCCAGATTGGCTTTGCTCACGAAATTGAATGTAGTGTCACAGGAAGTATGGAGGGCCCAGGCTAATTTAATGTACCAAGAAGTGACAATTTTGTTCTCTTTGACTTGCTAGTCACGTTGCTATGTTGTATGCGATATCCTAGTTTAGTTTAAATATTGGGATGGAAACATAATAATCATACCCAGGTGCTACACATAGCAAGTGTAATACAGTACCAGGTGAGCTACCAAGCAAGTTTACTATGTCACAAAAGCTATACATATGGAGGTGATGCAATGCAAATGAGTTATGTGATGCAAATGAGTTGTTTCAAACCACCACATTTAACTCCAAAACACCTTTATTTTGTTTGAATTTACCTCCCAACCATTCATTCTTCTAGTTCGCACCATCTAGTGAAAAGTTTGCATGCAAAACGGTTTAAAACGACCAAACTGAAATTCAAAACACCTTTGTTTTGGCAGCATTTGTTCACAATGTTATCAAACCCAGTAATTGTTTTTTATATTCATTTGTTGACATTAAAAAATGTTTGTGCATCTTTTGCACTTCAGAAGTCAAATTCCTTCCATGCTACCATCTTTTTTGTAGCTTAAAACTTATATACCTCATTAACTTATACGCTATTTTACATATATAGACAAGATGAACATGTAAAAAATAAATGGTAACACTTAGGGCTTTTCCCTCAATCATTTCTTTATTTGCTGCTTAATAGTTAGTAAGGTATTGGGTAGGATTAGGGATATAGGCATTAATATGTGCTTAATTAACACTAATGAATGACTACTATTCTAGTAATGTGCATGCTAATAAGCAACTAATAGGAATAACTGGGGGAAAAAAGTGTTGCCTTTTTTATAGCTGAACTATGCAATGTAGAGGCATACAGAAAGATGGTGTGGCAAGCCCATACAGACTCAGACTACTATTCATTACCTCAATGCTGTTTGCATCCACCTGTCATTTTAGTACCTCATCTATCTGATTAATATAAATTATCACACATACATATGACTCAAGCAATCCACGATAATTACTTTGTGTCTCCTCCTGTTGTCCGTACCTAAATATTATTATGTGAGGACCCATGTAGGTTTAGCTGGAGCATAATTGGACAAGTAATTGAGGGGTAAACAGATCTGAATCTAGGTCAGACATTTCCTCTCCGTCTTTTGGCTCAGGGTTTTAAAACGTTGCTGCGTTGCACTGCATCACAGGACAATGGAGTGTGCTAAAAAATAAATAAATCAGAGCTTTTTGTTTCGCATGGTGGTTAATATTTGAAAGAAACATAAACAGATGACCGTATTGCAATTTGTTTTGGTACCTGACACAGAGAGACATTGTGCTGAGGAAAAGAGGATGCCCAGTTGTGAATAAGATGAATGCAAAGAGCGAATGCTCCAATTTGTATGTATACATGAGTGTGAGGGAAAGCAAAACACGGAGGGGGGAAGAAACTGGAAAAAAATAGGATTTGAAGCTTAAACGGAGGAAGTAAAAGGTGAATCCTGGGTTGAGGCTTTTACTTCCTTAACCTTTCTAGCTATGATCACATAACAGGCCTCTCTGTTTCCTCTTTTCTATTTAAGCTTCACCAGTTTGAATCTAGAGGTGTCTAGATTCAAATCAGAATCCAGTATGCATCTCCCGTCCTTGAAATGTAATGAAAAGCCTTCTTATGAATGCTGCCTGCAGTTGGTGATCAAATGTCTGCTGTACTGGTGTGCTATTTACAAGCAGTTTTTATGTTTTATGGATCGGTTTCTCTGTTAGTATGCATCTCAGTGCTCCAGTGTTGTGGTCGTATTAAAAGGTAAAGCTTGAGTGGAATGCAGAAAGTCAATGCATGCCCTTGAAGATCATTTGCGATATGGCTTCATCCCTAAAAATAATCCACATCCCGGAGGCTGAAAAACTGATGGCTAATGAAGAGTAATATTTCTTGTATTGGAATGATGTGTTGATGCTCAAAGGGTATCTATTAGCATATTAACGATAAAACAAATACATGTGCGCCGGAAGCGCTCAAAAGAACGTCAGCCACAATGCGGCAGAGTTATATGCACTATGTGGCCTTTTTCATGGCTGGACGAGTCTTGAATGCAGCAGAGATGGAAAGTGCACCGTGGACCCGCATCACAACATGCGCTGTAATGTGAAATGTGAGCTGGAGCTCTCTGCTATGGCTCTGAAGGTGTGTGCTGCTGTGCACAACCCCCTTGATGCAGTTGCTAAGCAACCCCTTTATCGTCTTGTAGGACCTGTGCTGATTGCTGAGGCAACCTCGTATCTGATTCACTGGCACCGACTCAAAAATACAGCAAAAATAGGCCATTATTCACCTTGACAGATGTGGGGAAACTCAGTGGGAAAACACTGCACTCCCCAAAGAATTACAAGTAAATGGAAAGTCCCCTGCAAATTAAAGTTACATGGGAATACTAGATCTAACCGATAGATATACTAGACAAAGCATCAGATAGGAGGCATCGGAAGAAATCCCTGATGGAAACTACAGCTTAAGGTGGTAGCTGGATTTTTGGAACTTGATAACTATTAGATGATGTTCAGCAAACCATACAAGATCAAGATGTGTTTTTCCAACATAGTAAGCGGTCAAACAACTGATGACCATCTAGATCAGTGGTGGGGAATGTCAATCCGGGAGAGCAGAGTTTTGCTTCAACCATAGTCAAGCACACCTGAACAAGCTAACCAAGGTCTGAATGGTTTCTTGGAAGCTAAAGACAGGTGAGTTTTAATTAGGGTAGGAGCTGAACTCTCTCCAGGACCGATGTTCCCCAGCCCTGATCTAGATAAAGACCAGATTTGAGCAATGTTGGGGAACAACTAGTTACATGTAAGGAAATAACATAATAATTACAAAATAAATGTAATTTGAGAAAAAATGTGTATTCAATGCAGTTACGTTAGGAAATGTTAACAAATTTCTTTCCCAACTTGCATTGACACCAATGTATTAGGAGTTTAGGACACAGAATAGAATTATTTTTTTTCTTTCCCCACGGCATTATTAGATGCCATTATTTCCTGTTATATATTCAAGATCTGACTTAAAAAAACTGAATTAACTACTATATCTTGTCATTTTACTACCACAAAGTAAAAAGAGATGTTAAAGTCTGATTTTAATGGCGGTGATTTAAAACTCAGTTATAATAATCTTTCATTTAAGTGATGAAGGGTTTTGAAAGTCTGATAGTAATCACTGTTGAGTGCTAATGTAAAGTTAAAAATATTAGTTACAAATTTAGAAAAGTAATTAAAAAGTAATCAAAATGCAATCATACTACTTATATTTTAAAGTAACTTGTCACCTATTGCATTTTTAAAGTAATCTTCCCAACACGGGTTATGACCATTCTGGAAGATAATCTTGGACAAGCTAATAATGATCTTAGACCAGCGATGGCCATCCTGGAACAGCTATAGATGACCAACTTATACCAACTAATATCCTTTCTGAAACAGCTATGGTCAGCTTGGCCCAGCTAGTGGCCATTTAAAGCCACAGCTTGGTACAGTCAGTGACCTTCTTGGACCTCATAATGACCATTCTGGAACTGCTGTAACCAGCCTGGCCCAGCTAGTGAGTATCTTGGTCCAGCCTGAACTAGCTAATTGCCTTTCTAGAACAGCTATACTCAGCTTGGACCAACTACTGACCATCCGGGGCCAGGTATAACCAGTTTAGACAAGCCACTGACCATTCTGGAAAAGTTACAACCTTCTTGGGACAACCATAACCAGTTTAGACCAGCTACTGACCATTCTAACCAGTTAAGACAAGATACTGACCGTTCTGGGAAAGCTATGGCCATCTCGGACCATCTATAACCAGTTTAAACCAGCTACTAACCATACTGGAAAAGCTATTGCCATATTAGAAAAGCTAAAACCAGTTACTGAGCATTCTGGAAAAGTTTCAGCCTTCTTGGAAAAACCATAACCAGTTTACACCAGCTACTGACCATTCTAACCAGTTTAGACAAGTCACTGACCGTTCTGGAAAAGTTACAACCGCCTTGGGATAACCATAACTAGTTTACACCAGCTACTGACAATTCTGGGAAAGCTATAACCAGTTACTGAGCATTCAGGAAAAGTTTCAGCCTTCTTGGGACAACCATAACCAGTTTACACCAGCTACTGACCATTCTAACCAGTTTGGACACGCTACTGACAGTTCTGGAAAAGCTATGGCCATCTCGGACCATTTATAACCAGTTTAAACCAGCTACTGACCATTCTGGAAAAGCCATAGTCAACTTTGTTCAGCTAGTGAACCTCTTGGACAAACCATTATGAGAATTTTGGAACAGCTATGACCAGCTTGGTCCAGCTACTGACTATCTTGAACCAACTAATGACCAGCAGTTATGATGACTAGCGTAACTATCTAGTGACCAATAATACTAATACATTGAGCAGTTTGTATTAGTTTATGGACAAGGTAATGATTTGAACTAGCTAATAAACAGGTAGAATGGAACTTCCATGTTCCAAAACAACTACTGATTAACCATCAGGGAATAGTATGTTTATTTAATTTCATATCGCTTATTACATTATTTAATTATTATTTTTTTTAAATGTCATATCAACTTTGTGGTATAATAGGTTGAATGAAGTTTTTACATAATTTGTAAATACAAAAATATCAGCAAGAAATAAAAATACGGGTAGTTGAGTGGAGCTGGGAGATGGAGCAGAGCTAAATAGGGAGCGCGTCCCTCTAGACGTTATTAGGCTACATGGAGGCGCACTTCCGTCCCGCATAATTCGGTTTAGGGGAGCAGGTGCAGGGAAGGGGACTGAAGCGTCACCTTATATAAAGCAATATATTTGATTTACAGTAGCGTTTATTTTACACCCTGCACGCTGGGTCGGAAGATGGTAGCAAAACAAAGAATCCGTATGGCAAACGAGAAGCACAGCAAAAACATCACTCAGAGGGGCAACGTGGCGAAGACCCTGGTAAGACCGTCATTTGTCGTCGGTATACATGTAAATGAATGCATATAGTGGCTTTTCAGTGTGGACTTGGATTATTTGGGGTTATCTTGAGACACACTTCGAGGCCGTCGTCGGTTTTTAACGATGCTGGTTTATTCAGACATCATCCGAGGCGAGTCTTAATTCCTCATATAATTCTTGTCGGTATCGGGGATCATCTTAAATTAGGTTTAATTCGCAAGCGACGTAAACGCGCTATTGTTTTACATAATCACAATCTGTTCAATAAGCTTCATGAGTCGACGAGCGCGATGCAAACCAGATTTAGTTAACGTTGACGCCTTTGTTGTTGCCATGGCCACGGTTACGAGCTGATGACAGATGCACTTAACTAGTAATCTGACCACTGCTGACCCTCCCTAGTAAAGGTGTAGTTTAACTGGGTCACAACATCTGTCATAGGCGTTGAATGAAACCATTTGCTGTATTTGTGTTTAATGGGTTAATGCGTGATGAAGAATATGTTAACAATGCCCATAATATATATGGACTGTTCTAGATTGGTTCAAAGTCACATTTTGAAACATCTTGCTACAAATGTGTCTTAAATTAATGCAAATTGTATAATATGCGCAGTTAATTCTCAAGTTTAATATATTTGACCTCTCCCTGAATTTGTCACTAGGCTACAGAAACACAATAATATATCATTAATAAAAAGCCTATACTGAGCTATTAAGGGTTTGTTTACGTTTATGTTTTGCTATTGTATGAACGTTTTTGATTACAGCCTTTCGTTTAAAAGGCATAAAGTCGATCACTTGAAAGTTCAGGATTCATTAGTTTGAATGTGCATTCAACCAAACGCTATCATAACATCTTGGTTGATAGTTCAGTATACATCCCAGTGACAGCACATTTTCGCCAGTGATGATTTGGTAGCAACCGCATCAAATTGCAGTTTTTTTAAAACACACAAAAATATTTGCACAACTGTATTAAAATCGTATTTATTTCACCCAAATAAAGGAATATGTGTTGTTCCTATAAAACAATGATGGCATGTTTTGGTTGTGACCGTTTCAGTAGTGACAATAGGGTATTAAAAAGTCACTATTGAACTTCACCAAATGTGCACGCACACACACACACACAAGTTGCTTCTTATAGTTGATGGGGACTTTCCATAGGCGTAATGTTTTTGTCTACCGTCCTACACTTAAACTTACCCCTCACAGGAAACTTAATAAATCAACATAAATCAACTCACCTTCTCATTGTAATATCTGTGTCATACAAACTTGTATACTTATGAATAACATAAACGTGCACACACACACACACACACACATATATATATAGAGAGAGAGAGAGAGAGAGAGAGAGAGAGAGAGAGAGAGAGAGAGAGAGAGAGAGAGAGTCAGATAATATAGCTAATATACAGCAGATAATATAATCTTGCTGTAAAATATCAATTAAAAAATGAAAAATCTTCCTGTGTTTGTTTTCTTTTAGTTACTGTGACACTATGTAGACATTTGTGTCATGTGTAAACAGATTTATCTCTAGGTATTCCAGACCATGTTTTGTTTACGAAATATATATTGTTTATGTAACACTTTGACTTTCACTGTTCCAGCGACCACAGGAGGAGAAATATCCGGTGGGGCCATGGCTTTTGGCACTCTTTGTATTTGTTGTTTGCGGATCAGGTAATGTTACATCAATATTTTATATAACATACAGTTTGCTGATTGCTACTAAGCTTCCCGTTTTTTCTTCTTCAGCCATCTTTCAGATAATTCAAAGTATCCGAATGGGAATGTGAGCGCCAGCGTTCCTTGTCCGCTACACCTGAAAGAGATTTTTGGGTGGCTGGATACAATCTGAAGGAATTGTGGGTCAGAGGCTTGTATGCTGAGCTGGATCTAGTGTACAATACTACATGACATTGTCACACGTTTACAGTGTCCCTGGATGAAGGGAGCACATGCTTTTCTACAAAACCATTGTTATTGTTGACACATCTTATCGTTTTTGTCATATTTATTTGTGATTGATGATTGCCATGACCTATTTCTAATTCCTATTTAACAGTGTTTGCGTGGGCCTTTTTCAAATAAACGTCAAACACATTTGGATAATGACCTGTATGCGTTTTGCTTTTTCAAAACCAAATAAGTTTGTCCTTTTTTTAATGTAAACCTTCGTGAATGTTACAGTAGATGTACAAATGTACATTTGCCATGTAAAATTGGCAGACAGGCCACTAGGAAATTCTAACGGAGCTCATAACAAGCAGAAACATTTTTGAGAGTACCTGGATTTTTAATATGCAATCTTTGAGTCTTGATCCTTGTTCACGGAGTTTTCTAGCTTTGCAGGCCATAATAAAACATGGCTAAAGTAAAGAGAGCAGTTACTTTACATTCAATCAATATTAAGATTCAATTATGAACAGTACGAAGACGACCAACAGAATCTAATTTGATTAACTTATTGTAATGCTGTCAAAATGGGCATGACTTGAAAACACACCCCATTTTTAGATCTAATAGTGAACGATAAAAGCATACAGGTGTGTTCCAAGTTTTAATATATACATATATCACCATTTCATTTTATTGATACTTTATGGTAATCAGTTACAATACGCAAAATATCTCTTGATTTGTCCGTTTTATTCATGTCTTTATTAGAGAATATGATACAAGTACTCACCAGTCTGTTGACTAAGCCCTATTCTGACGAGCCTTTCTAGGGTTCATCCATCACACAAGCGGAAGCATCTCAAGGACTTTTCTCAACGGTGTTCACAAACATGACTTTATTGAGAGTTGTGAAGTGCAGCCGGCAAGTGCAATTACAGTATTTTACAACTTATCTCCTGGTTTTGAGAACATGCACAGAACATAACCATACAAGTTGTACACAATGCAAATCCATGTCAGCTATATGATAGTCAAGAGTAACTGTAAGTTAAAAGATAGATCGAGAATACTTCACTGTCCAAACTGAAAACAGAAATCACATGGTGTGTAATACTTCAAAATCATCTCAAGGGAACAAAGTAGTGTACAGTAGGTGTTAGATGAGTAGTTTTCATCCGTCAGATAAATATCGTAAGACCGATCCCGCTTAACAGCTTTAAAAAAAAAAAAAACAACAAGCTTGATGTCTCTTGAGTAAGCCAACTACCTTAAATCTGTACAACCTATATAGTGTCTCTTTAACCGCTTCACATGATATTGCTATTTTACAAAATACTTACACTAATCATACAATAATATACAGCCTTGTCCACCTCGCAATTCAGCTCATCCGCCATTCTCACCGCACGGAGAACGAATGAGGATTTGAAGCATCATCAAACCTCCTCGCTCATTCACAAAAAATAAAAAGAAATAATAATATGATGATTACGCCAATGCAACTCTGGAAGTCAATGCGTCTGCCTTCCCCATGCCAGCTGGGGCACAGATCGGCAGCTCTTCAAAGTCTCATCACATGCGTCACCATAAAAGTGCTTGCTTTATTAGAAGCTCGCAGTCTCAAAAGACTGCCGTCAGCATATACACTACAAAGGTAAGGGAGACACTTGACTGAAAACCATCGGGAGTTTAGACACAGGCACAGTGATTTTTTTTTTTTTTATAAATCGCGTCCTCTAGGATCGTTTTCTTCCTGACAATCACATTCCGTGGATTTTGGCAACGTCCCGCCTCGGCCAACTGGATTGTCACTGGTGTATAAATCACCGCAGCACGACATTGGTCAAGTTTTGAAAGATGTGCAAATTTTGTCAGTCTAACGTGTGAGTGAGGCATGTTTGTTCAGTCCGTTTCCTTTGCGTCTCGAGCCACTCGTCGCCCTCAACAGGAACTTTGGCTGGATGCTACGCCGACGGGCCGGAGTTCTGTGCTGCCAGCTGGGCCGGCGGGGCGGGCGGCTGCGCTCCCGTGGACGACGGCGGAGAGCCGCTCTGGACCTGCGCCTGGAACTGTGCGAGCTGCTCCGGACTGGCCAGGTTCTTCAGCAGGTTGTTTTCCTGCTCCAGCTGAGAGTTTCTCTCAATCAGTTCCTTAATCTGTTCTTTCAACACCTCCACCTCTTCACGGACAGCGTACATCAAGTGACTCTTCACCAGATCCTGAAACAGGACAAAAGAGCGTTGTTTTATTTGATTCAACCAGAACATCTGTGTATTACAATCCTTTTTATTACATGCATCATATTTGACCCTCGTCCACAGAACTAAATCATAAAGGTCCATTTTTGGTCATTGAGATATATATAATTTTTATTTTTTTGAACCCTCAGATGTGTGTGTGTGTATAT
>JAUMHP010000057.1:3779901-3791750 GCA_032361065.1 Enteromius trimaculatus
ATAAATAAACAAACAGAATCTGGGCAGGAATAATAACCGCTTCATGTTGTTATTGCTTCTTCATAACCTTACGTGGAAAAAATTATAATACCAGATTCACCCAAAATGTTTTGCAGTCCGTTTTATCTCATATACAGGCGAAACATTATTTGAAGGGGGATGCCTTTAAGTACCGTTTACATGTCGCCGCTTATCGGCAAACAGCGGAACTGCAGTGAAGTGAATCTCTAAAACAGAAGAGTTTTAACCTTTAAAACAAGCAGGGAGCCCCAACTGTACCATCAGCCATCACAGGGACTCCCAATAATAAAAAAATAAATCCTCTTTTGTATTACATGCAAAAATTCTATTTATTGTTACCTTTAAATACTAAATTTGGAAAAAGACTAATGCACCCCATTTAGCAATACATTTTGAAACATGCAAATGATTTGTACACTTGTTTTCTGTGTTCATGGGTATATGTGGACCCGTGACTGAAAGCTTGGATCCTGAAGCAGAAAGCATCTCCAGCATGTTTAGATGAAACTCAGTCCCCTGTGATTTAGGTGCAGCTAACTAATCTCATGTGAGCTTTAATTAACATGTTTAACTACACATCAGCGTGCTTCGTATTTGTGCATGCACACACGTTTGCAAGGCTCAGAGTACGGAATAGAAACGATCAAACTAAGGACAGTTATATCTCTCAATCTATGATGACCAAACTATAGTATCTCTCAAAAGGAAATCTTTATTTTTTATTTTAAATTAAAAAATTAAAAAATTTATATTTTAAATTAGAACAAGCTCTACAGCTTCTGAAGCTTTAAAAACTCACCCAATCTATTTTCTAAATGCATGTTACAGATCTTGTTGTGAACATCTCACCCATGCATGTTTGTTTCATTTGTTATTTTTTGACCTTATAATTCATGATCTTCTAAACAACAAGCGATAACTCTTCCATAAGCCATTCACTTGGATGTACATCACAATATGGAAGTAAAGACTGGTTGATAATTATTATATAGTGACTAAACTGTATTCACAAGCATAGCAAAGCAGACTAGGTGGATGAATGAGGATATATTTATACTATTACAAAATAAACAGGGCGATCAGGTTTTTGTATCACCTTAAAAGGTTTTCTTCTGCATTATTAACCATCTGATTGTATTGTTTATTATCCTGGTTATTAGACCGTAACCTACCAAATAAATGCTTATATACTCATATTTGAGAGTCAGTTTAGCAGTCATGATTCAAAGATTTTTGATAAACAGATGTATAATTCATAATTTGCATATAAGATCTGAACATATCACATCACCGCTGCGTCAGCTTTGCCACTTCAACAATGTCGCCTAAAGTCATGATTGTGGTTGGGTAGGTTTCCACATAATTTCAGTCCTGTTGGGAAGGTGTGTGCCCACAAGGCAAACCATAATAAAGGTGGTGCAACACCCACACGGTAAACGCAGAGGAATGCTTCATTACGCTAACTGGAGCACATCATTTCCTGGCAAATGACAACCCATATGCCCCTGTTCTTCGGAGGCATTGCTCAAGTCCTATTCATGACTGACACAAAGCTCTGAAAACATGAGTGGGGCTTAGCACCGCTGAAATGTTTCAATCAAGTGTACACTTGCGTCCAGTAAAAATAGATCACTTATCCTAATTAAGTGCAGCAGCGGCACACCAAACGAAGCCCAAACCTAAGCAGCTCAGGATGCTGTTAGCTGTTCCAGGCTCTTTGACTGGAAGTGGATTTAAGCAATTACAGAGTCCAAATATACCTCTGCCGTCCATGACCTGACCTCACACCACCACCATTCAGAGCACTCAAATCAACAAACCTACTTATTTGCGGGCGTCTTTGTGCGCCTGTCACAGACGCAATTAAAAGGCCATGGCGCACAACTCTAGCTATATACCTGAAGTTATCTCATCTCTGCACAACCAAAAATGCATGACCATTCATAACCATTGATGCAGGTACAACCACAGGTAGATTATTATTTAGATGCATCTACGTGCATTGAATGGTGCATCTGCCTGTACATATCTACGGGTACAAAAAGCAGCATGATGTTATTGTTTACACACTTGTCAAAGATATGCAGAGCAAACGTGGGCAGTCCGCCATCATGTTAAAAAGTTTTCGTTTTGGGCCATTTACACTGAAGCAGAACCCCCGACTTTCAAAAAAAAAAAAAAAAAGGGTCTGCATCGTTTTCAAAATCTGTTTTGGTCCATTTATTCTGAAACACAACCCCTAAGTTTTTCAACTAAAATGGTGTCTGTGCCATTTTCAAAATCTGCTTTTTTACTCCATTTACACTAAAACGCAACCCCAGTGCTTTCAAACTAAAACAGGGTCTGCAGCGTCTTCAAAAGTCTCAATAGTTGGGGTTAAAAATGCTAAGTTTGAGTAAATGACAGGCAAAAGTTTAAGGCATGCTAGCATAAACGAGTGGCAGTAGAAACATCATGGGTTCGATTCCCAGGGAATTCATGAACTTGAAAGCCATGTAAATCATTTTTAGATTCAATCATCTGCCAAAGCATAAATTCCAACAGAGATCAACTGACATTGACGTTCTATGCATCTCCAGAATTGCATTATTTCCAGTCAATGCACCAAATACTGTTGGGAACCAAAAACACATGCAACTCGAAACGTACTTTGATTTCCTTGATTTTTGTTCTGTACACGTACACCATCTCCTCATTAAAATGACCAGATTAATTTGACACACGATGCTCAGAGAAACAAGTACCTCCTGTGACTTTACAAGAAATGGAGCCATGCCTTTCATTCAGAAAGTCAAATGAATTTGCATGCACTTCCAATCTTTCCACATCTAAAATATCTTCCAAATGAAGCATGTGAGCAGAAAACACTGTATGCAGATTTAAGTCCAGGCAGTGCAAAACACTTTACCTTTTCAAATGCTGCTCTAACTCCCAGAACAATAGCTTCATGGCCATTTCGTCTCGGCCGTGAACTCGGAGGACTGTTTCTCTCATTGATGTGTCAATCAGCGGTCCTTCAAACACAGAACTTGCTCCTCTATTCCTCGCACGGTTCAAACACGCGCGCGAGCACATGCACAAAGACGCATGGCCACCGTTTGTCTCGCTTCCTCGTCTCCAGCGGTAGTAAAAGCTAAACAATCACAAGGCCTGGTGATCGCTCAGTGGTACTGCCTTTGTGCATCTTACAGGGAGATTCGTGAACGATTGAGTGAAAACAAGAGTAGGGCAAGCTGTGATGTCACGTCATTGATGGGTCACGTGACTGTTACATAAACCAGCAGCGTAGATTAAAATATTCCCAATGATGGCTTCTCGCACGCACCCGTGCTCTCCTCACAACCCTCAACGACTTATCCTGTCCCTGTATTTTTTTCCCTCCTCCTTTTCTTTTCCCGGTACAGAAGCGTGCATTTCTCCCCTGTGGACAGAGGAGACGGGCCCCTGCACTTGAGCTGGGACTTATCTTGTCACTTCTCATCAGTATCGAAGCCTAAATCAGGCTTACAGCGTGTGCGGCTGGTGAAACACACACACACGTCTCTGCAGCTTAGGCTGCTCGCAGTAAAAAAAACAATACGGATCCCAACAATGGCAGAGGTTTTACCTGTTCAAATAACACTCAGCGAGAGCTCTGAATGGCACAGAGGCTCCTGTGCTTACGTGTCTTTTTGTGGGTGACACACAGCTGATCATAATGAAGACCGGACTGACTAAGGCTCAGAGATTTTAAATAAAGCTCATAATACATTTCACAATCTATAACTATCGTACTGGGAAGATGACTTCCTTTTGGATTTAAATCACTGCGTTACACTTATAGGCAAGGCAGGTTTATTTATGAAGCACCTCTCAGTAGTCCTGTGGCCGATTACATAACCAGCTGATCACACCAGCCGCCAATAAATTCACAATCACTGCTCTTTAAACTTCAGTCGCGTTCATTTTATTTCGGCACTTATTTTAACACAGGACTAAAAAAAAAAATCTTACATTTCAGTTTTTCTACTTATTGTTTAATTCTGTTGTGCCATTTTTTTTAGCAAATCTACTAGCAATTTCTACACGGTTCATTTTAAGTCCACAGCACAGCTTGCATTATAAGAATGCATTAAGCAGTATGGGTTTCACCTTTTTACATTCGTGCATTTTTACACATATTCTTAGCTATTACCAGATACCATATGAACATGACTGTGCCATCCCCAAAAAAAACATTTTAAAAAGATGTTGCCCATGTTTTAATTTATTATTATTTGAAACCATTTTAATATAATTTATAATAAATTAAATGTCATTATTAAAAACAAGAATTCGTTCTATAGAACCCACATTAAGCTTCATTTTATTAAACTGATATAAAGGCCGGTCTAGCATTGTTAACATTTGATTACACAGCCTTAAAAGTAAGTCATACATCTTGTGTTTAAATTCATATTCCTGTGTGCATGTGTGAAAGCCGTGTGTATATTAAGCGACACGAGTGACCATTTATCGGCAACGAGTTTCGTAATCATGACAGCCCTTGTCTGAGAACTGGCCAGCCGTAATATTTACATGTAAAATAGGCGAACGTGATTTGAATAAGCGCTCGGAGTTTCGTAGAGAGCTGTGCTGAAATGGAGACTGTTTAAACAGCTGTGCAGGAGCTGAGGATGAGGACGGCTGCTTACAGAAGCCCTGCCGTCAGCAGCTCCCCTAGTCACAAAATTTATAGAAAGGTTACGCGTTTCGAATAGTGCATTTAGACAGCCACTAGGCAACCGGCCGCCCTCAGCGTCTGTAACTTATCTGAGAGTGCAGATGCCATTCTCCACATAGCCTTCAACCTGAGCCCAGTTGTAATTTTGGCAGATTTCAACACAATGTATGGATTTGTCCCCCAACGTCTACATACTGCTGTACTAGTTGACCAAAAAAAAAAAAAACAATTGTTATTATCCAAGAACACTGAAATTCACACGACGGCGAACTCGTCGAGAGGCACATCTCATGAACCTGTGGTACAGCTGGAAGATCACACTGTGGGATTTTGCCGCGAACAAATGAAGGCCACGTTGCCACTGCGTGAGAGAAAGTGCCATTTTGCCAATTGGGCTGACAGCAGCAGGTTGCACAACAGAGCTTCATCCTGTATTCTCCAGCTCCAACTCTGACAGTGCAGCACACACAGAATAGACTGGACAACCTCAGCAAGTTTCACTCCATGAGCAAGAAAAGAAGCATGTGTGCATTTACTGCGAGGTATGACTTAATACAGCAAGAGACGGCCGTGCATTTAAAAATTCCACCACTCACTACTAATGAAATTATTTTTAGCAGCGATTATGTGCCTTTTAAAATGGAAAATGCAACAATAGTTGCTTCGTTTGGTTTGTGAGCAGCGGTTTTATTTTCCATAGAGTGGCAGGTTCCTCCAGTGTTTAGGGAAGTGTCAAAGGTGTCAACATCCTATTGCATTTACAGTTATGTAACTAGTAGTTTGCACACAGAAGAAAGAGGTTTAAGTAATGTGGAGCGAAATCTGGAATTATCAGGATTAGCCCAAAAGCAAAACAGGCCCGGGATGATTCATTGAAGTCGTTTTCCCCTACAGAAAGCACGAAGGCCTGCGGCTAGAATAGTAGAAGCCTTCTTCCCTGGCCGCAGTTATACGCACCAAATCTGCACCGGTCCGCCCTCTCCTTTTGTCTGGAAGCACTGTAGCCTTTATATAAAGTGACAGACGAGGCACTGTCGAGACGTTAGACTCTGGGAATTCACGCAGTCGTTTTATTTTGCATTGTGAGACACTTATAGCACCTTTGCACGCAATATATTGTAGCATTAATGGAGACGCCACCGTAAAAGAGCCCTTTTCTCAAGAGAACACTTCAGGAGAAGCACAAACAGCCATCGATGGTGCGGTTAAGCTTGAGTTCGTTGGGGCTGATCGACTGGAGACAATAGCTGGGATGTAGGCGAATTGAGGGGGATTTGAGAGGGGGGTTGTTTACATTGTACACGATGTTCTTGGTGCAGACGGCCAGTCAAGCACGAGCATTACTTCCACTCGAGCTCCTAATGCGATTTGTGCACTTTTCGGTATGTTTGCAGACACTGTCAAGATGTGGCAATATTATGTCGGACTGATACCATAAATAAACTTCCTATGTTTATTTAAAGTCAGCCTGCACAACACATTTACAGTTTCCCCACACAAGCTAAAAATAAAAATAATCAAAACTTCTAAACCATAAAAAAAATATATATTTTTTTTTTTTTATTTAATTTTATTACGGAAAATCAATATTTTTATAATTAAAAATATAATATTAAATGTTTATTATTAAAACAATACAATTTAATTGAATAAATAATATTTTTATATTTAATATTTAATAATAATATATATTTCAAAAAACAAAAAAACAAAAAAAACTTTACAATAAAAACAAATACAACAAACAAACTTGAAATACGTTTTGAGGCTTCCTACAGTTTTTTGCTTCTATACGTAACAGCTCATCTAAATACCTAGCACACCATCTTTTCATTGAGCGTTAGAGCTTTGTGAATGTTGTTTTTTTGTCTTTAACCACTTTTACGAATGTCTTTCCTCTTACGGCATGCAGAGAAAGCACAGAGGCTATTGCCTGATCTAGTTTAAACTACAGTATGACCACTGGGACAATCAGAAGGTTCTCGCATCATTTCAATCCATCCCACTGTGATGTAGAAGCCTAAAAAGGAAGAGGTATCTCCTCATGACTGCACTCGGGAACACAACGTTCCTAATGCAACTCCAGTATATGTAGTGTGTGAACAGCACGGGATCAAAATCACACGGTTCTCAGGTGAAACAGGGTTCATGTTCACAGACTGAGCAGCAATTACCCTGATGCAACAAAAGAGATAACAGACCTGCCCTCAGCTCATGAATATTTTGGTTAAAAACATAAATCATTCCAGGTTCATGTGGATCTGCGAACCAAACCAACAGAAAACAAGCTGTTTTTTCCAATTCAAATCTCCAATAGAGTCGATGCCGATTTACATCATTTTGGTACGTTTTTTTATTTTTATTCTTGGCAAAACTGAACTTTCAGCATCGTTACTCCAGTCTTCAGTGTCACATGGTCCTTATGTTGATTTGCTGCTAAAGTAAAAATGTTGAAATCATTTGCGTCATTTGCGTTAATATTTGTGGAAATGGTGATACTTTCGGTGACATCATACATGTCTTCATATATTCAGCTTAAAAGAAGCACACCGCTATTTTAGAAAATAAGCTCATTTTCCAACTCCCCTCGAGTTAAACAGTTTTCAAATCCGTTCAGCTGATCTCTGGGTCTGGCAGAGCACTTTTATGTGCAGCTTAGCATCGACCATTTGATTGTGATTAGACCGTTAGCATCTCGCTGAAAAATGACCAAAGAGTTTCAACATTTTCCAATTTAAAACTCGACTCTTCTGTCGTCACATTGCGCACTAAAAATGAAAAGTTATGATTTTTTAAGCCGATATGACTAGGAACTACACTCTCATTCTGGAGTAACAATCAAGGAACTTTGCTGCTGTATCATGTGTGCAGCAGGTGCAATAATTATATTACGAAGCGTCTGAAAATAGTCCCCAGCGTATTGGCCTAGAAAATCACAACTTTTAATTTTCCGTTGGTCTTCGTACACGATGCAACTGCAGAAGAGTCAAGTTTTAAATAGGAAAAATATCAAAACTCTTTGGTCATTTTTGAGCGAGATGCTACTGGTCTAATCAGATTCTATGATGAAAAAGCACTACAGCCAGACCAGCAGTTACAACTCAATTGTTTAATTCTAGGGGAGTTGGAAAATTAGCCTATTTTCAAAAATAGTGCCGTGTTCCTTTAATGAATCCTTGCTGAACAATTATTTTAAAACATGGTTGTGTGTATATACACTTATATTTATTTGTTAGGTTAGTAAACAAACCGAAACCCAATCAGGCCACTAGAAAGAACTCTTACTGTACCCCTTCCTGCCCCAGTGATGGCTTTTGTACCTTTTTCTCTGAGTGTACAGACTTTATCATCAGCAACCCTTCTCTTTAAACATTGGTTACGGTGTCAGCCATTTAAAAAGAACCCAAAGTTTTGACTACAAATCCCAAATATTTCCCTGTCAGACACCTAGGGAAATGCCTTATGCAAATGCACACACAACCCTGGGGCCAATTATTTGCCCAATAATGTACCATGTCTCTGCTGGCTCTTTTTCTTTTTAAACTCCACCGCCTGTTTTTCCAGATTCACTGAGCTGACTCCCCCGCCTGCTCCCTCTCTCCATCTGTCATGTCAGCCTGTGATGAGTGCTCCTCTCTCGCTCTGCCCTAATTCTGAGAAGAATATATACGCTCGGCGCCAACCGGCAGAATCCAGTTTGCTTATGGAAAAGAGCCCATGATGAGAGCCACGGAGTCGTCCGGCTAATGAGGTGGGACGCATTCCAAGCCCTCCCTCCACGAAAAGCATCTCTGCAGTCGTGTGCTGGCCTGTGTGAGCAATCACACCTGCAGCAGAGCTGGAGCCGCTCTAAACGCCTGGCAAATACACAAGCGTGACTCACTGCATGGTGACGCTGAGTAAGGGAGCAAATGGACTACAGTCACAGAGACACAAGAAGCCAGTGCCTCGAGGCACGAAGCACTACTTTTCGTCACAGTGACATTTCTAAATAATAGGTGGCAGTCATAATAATAGATTTGAAGTAAATTTACTTTTTTTGGCGGGATTAAAAGTGCTTCCTGGTAGCAACACATCACGCTGTCATGCTCATGAAGACGTGAAGATATGCGATCATATAAAAATGCAGAGCTTACTGTACTGAACTTTTTTTTTTTATTTAATCCGAACTATGATTACAAAAGCGATTTTCTCATTTCAAAACATTACACAAATGCTATTTCTGTAAAACAAGCAATCATTACGTACAAAGTATTATATTTTTACCTTGATTATTAGCCTTAGAAAACCTACAGTTATGTTTGGTTTTGTGTAGATATGCAGTAATCAACATTTGAAGTGGATCAAAACAAAGTTGTCCTAAAACCAAAACAATACTCGTCTTCTTGTCTTAAGGCAACTTTCATGATCTTTTTAAATCCACTTTTAAATGTCGACTAGTGTATGTATGAGTGCTGTCAAACGATTAATCACATCCAAAATATGTTTTTATTTTTGTTTACAAAATATATGCGCGTATGCTGTGTATGTTTATTATATATAAATACACACACAGCACAAAGTTTGAAAATATTGACGTGTTTATACATTTATATAAACAAAATTTTTCTTTAAAAATATGAATGCATTTGTATTTATATACATAAATACACAGTATACATATTATGTAATTATGTAATGTAATATATACACATACATATATACACACACACACATAAATATATACACACACACATACGTATATACACATTCATACATACATACATACACACACACTCTAAAAATAGAAAACACTCAAATAAGACGAAACCCGAAAGTATTGCATTGCTGTTACACAGTACCACACCGCCCAGGCCGAAAGCTCACGCGGGTGATGCAAGTTTAAGAAAAGCTTGTATCATTCCTCTCACTTGTCATCTGCTCAATAACTTCTATTTTCATCAATTCAAATAAGGCTTAAATGCAAAAAACCCAAACAGACCTGCACCCCGAGAAAGCAAAATGATGAACTGGCTACACTTTTTTTTCCCTTAGCTATGCAAAAATCATACTCCGACAAATATCCAAAACATAATTTAGTTATGAACAATCTGCGGTGGAATGCAGTGTGAATCTCTCCTCCCACCCCATCCAACATCATGCATCCCTTTTTCTCCATTCAGGCGGAAGAGAACCTGAGGGAGCCTCAAGCCTCGCCTGTCCTCAACGTGCGTTACATAAGCACTGTTCGTTTGGAGAGGGGACCCCCGTTCGCTCTAATGACTGTGCGGGAACACGGCTCCGCTCCCTCTGCCAGTCCTCCCCCTTTGTTCAGACAGGAAGGGGGCAAACGAACCGCAGGGCTGTGTGTGGCGGAGCGCAGAGAGGGAAAAACACCATCAAACACAAGTGACCTAAATATCAGTCAGTAGGTCTGATGGCGATTATATGAGATATAACTTTGTTCCTTAAACACAATTTAAATTAGATTTGAATTTTAAGTGTATTTGTGTAGTGCACAAAAAAAAAAAAAACATCTCTGCTGTGCACACATCCGACCCAACCTGAGCAGATCTTTAACATGTCTTTTAACTGAAGATAAACCAATGTGGATAGTTCACCCTAAAAATTATGTCATCAATTACAAGCACCTTCATATCATTCCAATCCCAAGATGCTTTTAATGAAAGCAAGAATGTCTGGGCTTCCTTTTATTATATTCAATGAGCTCTGTGTATGTGCATTGCTCAATCTTTATGCGAACACCAGCTCAAGATACTCCACACCTGGTGAATCCCAGATTTCTGACAGCCAGTGCATGCAAAAGATATGAAACAAAGCTCTAAATGTGAAGATAATATTGCGGTCTCAAACCTTGTGGCACTCTGGAATGGGGGAGAGACTAGGTATAAAAGGTGTTGTAAGTTCAATACAAAACTGTGAATCTAAAACATGAGCATTGAGGAAAAAAAAAAAAAAAAAGGGAGTAAAACAAGTCTGTATCCCAAAAATTAAAGGTGCAGTACAATACATTAAAGCGCCATCCGCCACATGACGAGTAAATCTTTTCACCAGTAATGTTAATCAGTATCAGTTCTCGCGGATCTCTGTGATGCTCCCCCATCTGCACGCGACGTACTGAAGCGCAAGTGAAACATGAGCGCCGCACTCACGTCATTTCCGTCTATCCCACACTCAACGTAGCGGTAGTTTCGTGCTCGTGGCAAGATGTGGCGATTTTTAACCGGAGCCAGCCAGCTTTCATTATGAACCAGAATCTGTTCTGCTGTAATGTTGTGGCACAAAGACTGCGTCAGAAGCCGGAGGCCAGATTTCATGGACAGAGAAAACAAGAAGTCTGACTAGAGTTCAATAAGAGTTCATTAAAAAACATTTCTAAATTATGAAATAACTAAAATGGACAAAGAAAACAAGTAGTCTGACTAGATCAGATAGCTCGTTACAAACATTTCAAAGCAATAGACATTTCCAAATTATAAAAAAAAATAAAATAAATAAACAAATAAATAAAAAATGACCATTTTTTTTGAAAATCGAAAATGATTCATTTTGTCTTATTGATGTTTTAATTAAGTTGTTACTCCTCTCTGTCCGGAGGACACATAATATACAGAATAACGTGCTTTGGATTTTTCTTTGTTAAATCGTTCAGAATTTTGAGGGGGTAAAAAATAAGATTGGCCGGTCGATTTTTTAATTGTCTAAAACTTAATTTCGGGTCCTGTTTGTACTCAATATTTATGTGGAAACAGTGATACTTATTTTTTATTTTTATTTTTTAAGAATTATTTGATGAACCGAAAGTTTAAAAAAATTAAAAATACAATTCTATGACATTATACATTTTTATGTACAGTTCAATGCATCCCTGCTGATGAATTAATTAAAATCACACATTTTACTGAGTCCAAAACACAGCTGTGTATATACGTATATATATTTGATAGATTAGTAAAATACAGTACTTTCTTTTTTCCAGGAAAATTGGATGAATAAAGTTAAGGTAAACATCATTTTTATTTAATTCACAAAAACGTGTGACTTTATAAATTTTATAGTATTATGAATGTTGAAAACAGATGCGCTGCTTAATATTTTTGTGGAAACCATAATTTATTTATTTATA
>JAUMHP010000057.1:3791850-3820024 GCA_032361065.1 Enteromius trimaculatus
TATATACAGCATTAAAGTTCAAAAGAACAGCATTACTTTGAAATATATATTTTTTTACATTCTAAATGTCTTTAATGTTGCGTTTCTTCAATTTAGTGTATCCTAAAGTATTTACTTTGAAAATACATCTTACTGACTCCAAGCTTTTGAACGGTAATATAATCCATGATGATTTATACAAATGACAGCATTTCAAAGTGTTTCCAGCAGCGTAGCCTTGAGTCCAAGACTAGCACATTTAAGACCGTCAGCTCTTTATGACAGTTTTTCAGGAATCACAGGAGTTTGCTGAACTGGCAGATTGGCTGTCATTCTCAGTATTTATGATAGAGAGAGCTTGTCTGGTCTTTGAAAGAGGCCCGTTTCATCACTCTGCGCTCCTATGATGACAAGCGAAGCTCAGTCGAGCGACTCGGGTAATACTTAACATTACTACTGGGAATTCAGTTTACCTCTTATTCTAACAGCGCCAAGCAAACTGCATTTGTTAACGAAGGCGACCTATGACCTGAACACAATGAACCATAACGCAGTTTCAGAGGAACGTTTTAAAGCGATTGTTTGTGATGACTTCTTAACCTCACACTGCGTGGTTTACTGCTCAAGCCGGCCTATATTTAACCTGTTCGCTCTTCTCTTCCTGCCATGATCGTCTCATTAAACGTTTACTCACAGAAACCAATATCCCAGATTACTAGTCTACGTCAGATGCAAATCCATGACGCCCACGTCTTGACTGTAATAAGACTTAATCTCTGGGCGCTGTCCCGGGCCTCAGCCTCTGTTTGATTGCGTAGGGGTGTATGATCAACATATTTTCCTCAGATTGTGGTAATATTTGATGACAAATTGATGCAAGAGGTATCAAAAGTTGCATGTAGCAATAAAAGGTTTGACAGCACAGAATTTGGGGCTGAGAGAAAGACAATTTCTTCTTTTCTTTTTTTTTTTGTTAAATAAACATTCTTGGTTGGCAAAAGGTTCATAAACATAAAGAACCTTTCCATTAGGGGTGTGTGATATCGACACTGATATTTTCTAGGATTTTATCAATAATGATAGTTAGATGATGTTGTGCTGGCATCTTAAGGGCTACCATAGACAGCTGACACTATATGCTCTGTGTACTCAATTCAGGCTAATAGAAATTAATCTTTTCCAATAATTAGACTTTTTTTTTTTTTTTTTTGCATTTTATTTTATGGGCATTTTTACTTTTTCGTGGCCATAATCCTTTGAGTGAAATTCTTTCATATAATCATGAATGCATTTAACCTGCAATTACAAATGCATAAATGTTTTGATATTAAACACGAAACGTTAAATATTGATTTCAGAAATTATTTAAATAATAATAAATTAAAAAAAAATTAATTTAAAAACCGCGAGTAGGTGGAAGCATGTCACTGTTAATAAATGAGTCATTGGGATTAAACTACATATTTAAATGGTTGATTCATTCACAAATGCCTTAATGTAGCTTGGAGACGCAAACCTAAATTATGAATGGTGTCTAAAAATCAACGCACATTTGTAATTAATGATGGTAGCTTTTGGAGGAAAGGAAAACAAATGATTAAGTATATGACGTGGTATATAAATTTTCTGCCACTATGAACTCCTGAATTTGTAATCCTAAATGTATTTTATTAGACAACCATGCAGTGAAAGAACACTAGTCTAGACTGTATGTGTGCACTATGTAGGGGTGTTTTAAAGGTCTTCTTTACACCAAGAAAAACTGATCCTAAGAAAGTTTCACAGAAAGGATCTTTTCTGGAAATAGCATTTCTCTGAAAACACTCTTTTGAACCCATTATTTGTAAGAGCGTAGCTGGAGAGAGGGAGACAGACAGTGATATAGAGGGGGAGTGGCAGAGCCTAGCCGGTTATAACCGGTCCTCTTGACTCCCGAGGAGCTCACGGTCCCTATAGTACAGTTACAAAAAGACAGCTGGGTTTCCCGTTCAAATACATCCCTTGGTTTTCTATTCGCCTTTATTGTTTGCACCAAGCTGTAGCAGATTCATTTCAGGACTGAAACAAAGGTCATGCAAAAAGCAGTGCTTAGATGATGAGAGCAACACTGAAGCTAAACACAACAAACAAAGGAACAAAGACAATAGCTTGACAGTAGAAACGTCTTAACAGGGAAGAGATTTTGCTACATTGTACACAGAAGGATATATTTGTGCAACTATTAGTGGGGGGGATCGTTTTACGTAATTTACAAGTGAAGATACAGAATGTGATATGCCCAAAAAAAAAAAAAAGACAAGGAAGAACTTTTGCAAAATTATTGCAAAGCAGAGTCTAGTTGTTGCCAAGTAATGTTGCAACTTGTGCTTTATTATGATAATGCAGTCAGGTTTCTGAGTATTTCATATTTCACAAAGTGGCTCATCCAGTCCAATTTCAGAGTGGGGACTGTTTGTAATAACCTTTTTGTTTTTTACTGTAGTTTTACGTAGAAAAGAAGAAGAGAAGAAGGAAGAAGAAAGAAGAAAGAAGGAAGAAGAAAAAGTGCCTTAAATATGTAATGTATGAGCGCAGAACGATAAAGCCTGACAGCGGACCTAGAGGAAACCCGAGGACGCACCTATCTCAAAAGCACAACATCGTCCTTTCACTTTAAGGCGTGTAGCTTGTGCTCGCGGCCGACGAGCTCATAATAAGAGAATAAGTTTTAGCTCATATCCTGAACACACAGTTTGAACGCACATCGGTCAATACAGCAAATACACGGACACATAGAGCTTAAGGTCTCGGGTTGGGGTTACATTGGCCGAGAACACAGAACGAGAAAAAACCCTTGAGTTATTGGTACTGTAAAAGTTTTGTTGAACAAAACCATTTTGTATAACACTGCTGTTATTTTGTTTTAAGCAGAAGATGTTTGGCTTTGGATACTTTTGTATAATAAAGTAATCTATTTAATAGTTAAATAAATCATCTAATTAGTCATAAGAATAGTCGACTATTCGATAAAATTCTCTCTCTCTCTCTCTCTCTATATATATATAGTTATTATTCATTAAATAAATTAACACATTACCAGCAACACGATATGATGTTGATTAAAGGCAACCACTATATGCATATCTAAAAGCTGCCAGTTCATAAACTGAGGCACAAATCAAAAACAGTGCATTTGCAATATCTCTCACACAAAAACTTCACAGCCTCGGACTGCAAGTGAAACTGAAACAATCCAACAAACATCACACTTTAGCAAATGCAAAATCTAAAAGGAAACAATTGCACATGCTTTAGGTTTTACTCAAACAAACACTTTTTTATTCTTCTATGACATGAAAAAACATGAAGAGAAGATTCACATGCAAAAAAAAAAAAACAAGCATGAAAGTTGCACAGCACTTCTAGGAACTGCGGTCTAGTGAGGTGTCTCTACTCAGAAGATGCCTTCCCTGAAGACAACGCTGGAATTGCTATGACTTCGAGGAATAGATCCAGGCAGGTACGCACTAGTAAAACACAGATCGAGATAAGGGACCATAAAAGGAGTGCCGTGTAAAGTAGCTGGCGCTATTTGGTCATTAATGGCACCCCTGCAGAAGTAACCTTTCAGTCGGTAACCCGACTCTCAAAAACATCTACAGTATCTTTTTGCGTGAGCGAAAGTTGACGCACAGGAGCTGAAGCAGCACTGTTAAAAATGACCTTAGAGCTGCGCCGGGGCAGGTAAGCGTCATCCTGTCAGTGAGTTCGTGATAACGGACGGGATATTACATTTCAATGGACTTTCCAGAAATGGCACGGCTTCTAACACACCTGATGAAAACAAGACGAACGCAGTCTTTGGTGATCGGTGACTTCATACAACACCGAACGCAAAATAGCATGCGGTTCACAACAAACGTAAGCTTGCTTAATGTTATTTCCACAACTATACAGGCTCAAGAAGAAATTGTACACATAATTCAATCCCCCCCCCTCCCTTCATAAAATTAATGAACCTGCCAGCTAACCGTAAACAGCACTCCTACATCTCACTGGCTCAGCACAGCGGGACGTTCTGCCACAGAGCAAGTCAAGACAATGAGGCGCACTGGAAACCAACCAAGCTTTTCCATACACAACATCAGTCTGACATCAGCTGAGCTTTTTCCACACGATTCATCAACCTGACATCAAGTCAAACAAAAGTGAGAAGAGAGACAACAAAAAGTAGTTTTCTGTTAAGCCTCAGTCTCACCTGACCTGATATATACATCAGTCTGACTCAATAGGCCCCGCTGGGACCCGTGACTGCTGTAAGCTTGCTTTACAAAAGCTGCGTGAGACTCCGCGGTTGTCTCAATTACCCAGGCTTTAATACGAACATTTCTCCATGAATTAAAACTAGGACTTTCTGTATATCTGATTAAGCATGTGCGTCAAACTCACATAGAAGTATACGGGTTACCTACAAAGACTCTGCGCTGTAATTCATTTAGCAAGTGCAGCACAGACATTTTTAAACATGACCTCACAGGCCTGTGCACTGCTTTAGATGGTCACATTTGCCCTCTAGTGTTCATTTGTGGCAACAGCCACCTATATCATAACACCATATAATATTTTAGAACTTTATACCATTAGAATAGTATATTTTAATGCAAGCATACAATTAAAATGGTATGGATATACACACACACACACACATTTAAATATGTATGAACTAGTGCTGTCAAATGATTAATCTGAAAGTTTTTGTTTACATAATATACGTGTGTATATTTATACATACAAACATATGCATGGATATTTAAGAAAAATGTTATTAAATATATTTATATACGATAATATATAAGAATAGAAAAATGTGTAAACGTAAATATTTTCCAAATATACTGTGTGTATTTACGTATACATAATATAGACCGTACACATAAATATAAAACACAAACTTTTATTTTGAATGTGATTAAATCACAATCGTTTGACAGCTCTAGTATGAATATATTTAGAAATGTTTTTATGCTAGAACTTTCTATTCCACTTGTTTTCTTATTAAAAAACTTAGGCCCTCTAACACTTGCTTTCTCCTTTTTCTATTCTACCTACTCGTTTCCTTTTTAATTACTATATTACAAAAACCACATCCGTATACCACTAGCTCTCTCTATTCTGTTTCTTTTCCATCTACCATTTATCAAAACAAACTAAACTTGCTACATGTACTGCCCTCAACCAACCATGACTTGTCCATTACATGTATTTTTTTTATAAATACGCTAAATGACTAAATGTAAATATATACAAGGGTAGCATAGAATAATGTGAACATCTTGGGAATAGGCTATGCTCCAGCTCGCTCCAGGACATGGAGGCACCAGCGCAAGCACTTTTATTTTTTCAGTGGAAACAAAATAGCCTTCGTCGTCATTTTTTCTGATAAAGGTAAGATCCATCATTCAGAACGGTGAAGGGTCTACTTTTATTTGTGTGCACTGACAATATCAACAAACTTTGCTTTTTGAACCGAGAAGAGCCGTTACTTCTTGCCCAAAACAAAGATGTAAAGCAAAAGACAATCTGGATTTGGGATAACCTCTCAAAACATACAGGATGCATGGAAAACATGTGCGCAAATTAATGCGGTGTGTTTCTAAAACGTTTTTGTTCTGAGGCAGATTGCCAGCAACATTTTAGACGGTTTAATTTGGCCTTAGTGAATTAAGAGTCCTCTTCACTCCTCCTCCTAACGTTTCTCAAATTTAAGAGCTAGGTTTTACATTAAAATACTTTGGGAAATACTTTTAAAAAAGTAAAAAGAAGAAAAAAAAAAAGGATTCCTAAAAATAGGTAAAATTATTTTTACGATTTTTTCCTAAATCTGAGGCCCTGATCTTCCAAAAAAAAAAAAAAAATAAAAAAATAAATTAAAACGATTACTTAAATTTGGAAAGTGAAGTCAAAGAATGGTATGCTTTTGTCAGCTGGATTAAACTGACAAGCCTCTAAATCAGTGGTTTTCAAACCCATCCTGCACATTTTGCACGTTTCCCTCATCAGACATACCTGATTCAACTCTTCAGCTTGTTATTAGAGACTGCAAGACCTGAATCAGGTGTGTCTGATGAGGGAGACATACCAACTGTGCAGGACAGGGTTAAACACCACTGCTCTAAACCAAGGGTCGGCAAGTCAGTTCGGCATTCACCACTAGATGGCAGGCCAGAACATAATCAAAGGATAATTTAAGAAATTAATTAATGAAAAATGCAGTGTGTTTTGACCCGGTGTTAAATCCCGCAGTAGGACAGTCGTTTATAAAAAGCCACACGTGTGTGACAGTGTCCGGCAGAGTATGTGAGCGCTAACTATTTCCCCTCTGCACTTAATTAAGCATTTAATAATAACTCCCCGCTCACTGATATCAGAAACAACGCTCTACTGTCTGCAGTGTTTTGGCAGGTTTGAGATATCACGTGCATTTAAAATAAATAAATAACGAGTTTCAACGTGGTTTATTGGAGCAGAGTGCAAACTTTCTTCCTACCACACGACAAGCTAAATACATGGTCGTCAACATTAAAAGCTAACTGCTGCTCTCAGTGCAAATTTTGTTTGTGATGAAAACAAGTACGTTTCTGTCTGTTATTTTACCAGCGGATAGACATTTCTCACAGGTTTCTGCTCGTTCATAATCAGATACGGAAGAAGTAGCACTACAAGATTACATTAGTTTGAATGCATTATTGAGAGAGCGACTGCGTGCGACTAAGTGTTGTAGCACTGTAAAAGTTCAAGAGTAAAAACTAAATAAATTAGAAAAACTAAATCGGGTACCTGGGTCATCATGACTGTTGAAATACCTTTTGCAAACTACCAAGAGAATCTTATCACCAACGATTTGACCATCAAACTCCAAACATTCACATTGAATTCGTAAAACTGGAAACAGTTCGGAAAAGTTTTTTATCCACAGGCGATTCGACGACTCAACCAGGAGGTACCACTCTCTCGTTCATAAGACTGGTATCAGTTCACTCAAACACTGCTGAGCTGGACCACTTTAATCTGGACTACAAGCACAACATTTTTATCCTGTTGCATATGCACTCTTGCAAATCAGAGTTTACTATTATTATTATTCGGTTTACATTTTGTACTATTTTGCACTTTTTTTAAGGAATATTTTTCATGGTTACATTTATTTGTTGTTGTTTCCATCTTTTTATAGACTATTTCCTTTGTTTCCTTTGTTATTTGCACAAAGTAGGAGCGGTTCAGGATACATTTCCCTGCGTGTTGTAGGTGCATGACTATGACAAATAAAAGAATCTTGAATCTTTACAGCTAAATTTGTTTTGTTTTAGAGATCATCACTAGATGGCGCCATTCCACCCTACATCTGATTTGTCTGCTCTGAGCACTTTGAATGCTTCTTTTGGATGATACAGCAAGAACCACACTCATAATCCATATCCAGCCCCTAAAACGAGCAAACAAATCACACACGCTTCTATTGCCTGTAAAGGTTAGGCTACAGTATAAAAAGTTTCCTGCTCCCAGAAATACAAATGCTAAAGATCTGTACCCACTACAGCTGGAAACACATTTAGACTCATAAAGAATAACAGATTGAGTTGCTTATTTCATGTGAATTTGAAAGATACACACAAATTGTTTGATCATCACACTGTGACCCAGGGGTTTGAGTTTGGCTGGTTAGCACGATCTAGTCCTGTCTGTGAGCATTATTAGGTGGTGTTTTACGGTTCGAGTTTGATCCTAAATAAATTCTAGCTTTCTCTGTGCAGTACAGGCCTGCTCTGTGGCACCCGATGTCAGAAAACGGCCATTAGAGGGCAATGTAAGTAAGCAGAGCTACTAACTCCCCCTCATTCAGCGCAGGGCTGCCACATCCACAGATTGTGACAACACTGACCCCTCCTGCCAAACCCCTCATTAATCAAACGCCAAAATCATTGTGTCCACCATTCCCAATAAAGCTGCTCAGCTCTTACATAAAGCGTGGGAGAGGCAGCTCTGCGAGAGTTCACGTCAGGTAATGTCAAACAACCGGCTTCAAAACAAACAGAGCTCCTCCATGTGCGCTCGGGTGCAGAACCCATCCCAAAAGCAGAAGAAATCCAGTCAGATATACAGGAAGGTCTTTAATCCCACTGCTTCATTTTTAACAAGTGAAGTTCATGTGAACGTGACCTTGATGGCGTCATAGCGTGACACACAAAAACTTGTTTCATGACCTCAGCAATGAAAGATATGAGTCAGTCACTGTCATTAGAAAACTATGCCGACGGCTGAGTAGCTATTCGCTCAATCACATTTAACCCTAACTCACCCAAAATGAAAACTGTCACTTGTACTTCTTTGTGAGTAAAGCTTTTGGAAACATTTGGATTCCACTGACTATTTCTGTATTGACAAAACAGCTTAAAGGTTCAACAAATGGCCTTTTAGGTTTGCAACAACATGAGGGTGAACAAATTATGACAATGTTCATTTTTTTGAGTGAAATATTCCTTTAAAATGCCTCCAAGTTGGTGAGCAACCTTTTTGCTTGAGTTTTCAAATATAATTTTATGTGCACTTTTTTAAATGTTAACTTTAATTCAAGAAATCATTTAGCCCTGCTACTGAACTAAATATGCGCATGACCTAATAAATCGGCTTAAAAGACAATTTAAAGTATTAATACAAAAAATAAATATAGAATATTGCTAAATTATAACATATGCATTAAATTATACATTTAAAATAATGCATAAAAATAAATACTGTGAAAAGATTTATTGCAAAAAAATAAAACATTGCATTTAAAACAAATGTGTTACACTTTTATAAATAATATAAACATATGCATGTTTATGCATGTAAATATGTTCAAAATAAATACATGCATGTGTCCTCAAACAGTCAACGATTTGAAGAGTCTGATTCGACTCTCAATCTCACAGTCGAATATTCGCAGGGTGTTATGATCATACCATTTGGCAATATGGCGATGCTCAATGTCTGATTTCACATAGAACTACTGGTTTTCTCCCAATAGGTTCCTATGCAGCCTATTAAAATAATGCTGCAAATAAGAATCTGAACAGAAAGCAGCTTTAAATAAATATTTTAACCTGTGTGAATAAATCCCACCACCCCTAGAGATTAAAATTTAGTTTCATTTTCCGTAATTCTTGACCTACAGAGGTGCATTTTGGCGGCAGGGATTTAAATCTTTAACGAGATTCAAATTACGGCAGAGCGAAAGACTGGATTTTTCTCAATCAGGGGCCTGTTCCATAAAACAAGTTTACCAAATAAGCCAGGCTTTTGGCAGATAGTCTGACTTATTTCAAACCAAATTAACTGGCAATAAGTCATACTTACTGAAATAAACCTGTCTTATTTGGTAAACTTGTTTTATGGAACAGGCCCCAGGTAGGGTACAAATGATTTCAAAATGTTTCAGCTGGTTTATATACATTGTGTATATTATTTAAGTCGTATAAAATTAATTTGGTTGAGTTACGCTGCAGTAAAGCCCTTATATCTTCCTCAACGAGCGTGCAGGACAAACAATGAAGAATAGTAAAATCTATGGCTGGGACTCTCATATAAATAACATTACAATGAGAACACTGGTATAGTAAAACACTGAATATTTAGAGTTCAGCTGTCATTCTGCTATCATGCTTCATTCTACTGATCATCTTCAGTGCGCACAGCTCAAAACAGAAATGCAGAACATTATTAACTATGGTCCAATACTTAACGTTATAACTGTAAAAAAAACGCTGTGATTACGTTTAATGTTATCTATCTTTTAATGGAAACAAACATTTACCCTGTTTGTATCTGCGAGGTGTGTGTGTGTGGTAATTTCAGTAACCAGGACTGACTTGACTCTTATTTTGCCCCGCCCCCAAACGTATGATTCGACTATGGCAAGATTCAAAAAACAACATTAAAACCCCATTTTTAGTATTAAAGGTGCAGTATGTAAGTTTGAAAGCTAGCGGTTGAAATGGTTACTGCAAAAACAAAGGCCTTTAATAAAAATAAATAAATGATAATGTGAAGCATACAAAATCTATTCAGAGAGCGAGTAGCTTGACCTGGCCGCTGCCGTGGCCTGAAAGAGCCCGACTGTCGCATCTAGTCCTCATTAGCACTCTTATGCAATACTGTCTGTCCAGGAGCCACAGTCTGTGTGTGTGTGTGTGTGTGTGAGAGAGAGACCACAGGCTCTCTACTGAAGCTGAAGGCACAGGAGGCAGACCAGGACACATTTAACCCACAGAAACTGTCTATTTAAAGCTTTATACACACCAGACATAAATTTTAGGGCAAGAAGAAAAAATAAATACATTTTTTGAACTCAACACAGAGTTCATCAAAATAGAACGGTGTATTTTCAATTGTTTGGTTGGCTAACAATTTAAATCAGCATCAATTCAATGTGTCTAATTCACTCTATTCAGCATAAACAGCTGTTTGCAAGTATTTTAAAGGGGCCATCCAGTGCCACATGGACTTTTACTAGGGGTGTCAATTAATTGCAGATGCATCGGTTCAGTAACAGACCATAACCGGTTATAACATACTAACGTGCTTGGTCGCAGTAGAATACAATGGCCGAGGGAGTGCGAGTAATTAAAAATGCTTCAACTGCTTTAAAAGCCGAAATCTGGACACATTTTGGCTTTTATGAACAGAGCTACGGTCGCAGGTTGTCGAGGAATGGCAGGTATCAGACAAAGATGTAGTGCTTGTGACAGATAATGCGTCGAACATGATCGCTGCAGCTCAATTCGGAACATTCTCTGACGTTAAATGCTTCGCGCGTACAGTGAATCTGGCATTGCAGCGCGCACTTAAAGTGGCCGCACTCTGCCGGCTTTTGGCCAAAATTCGCCGAATATCAACATTCTTCCATCGCACCACCACAGCGAGCCACTGTCCGAAAGTCAAACAGCAATGTCTTGGCCTGAGAAATCACAAGCTGATAACTGATGTCAGAAGAGAGCAATCTGACAGTGTCTCCCATTGCTCCTCTAATTGCTATTTGGGTTTATAAATTATTATTTCATATATAATTTCATTATACATTTGTTAAAGTGTTTTCATTGAGAAGGTAAAATTACGGTTTCAGTTCATATATCTGACTGTTTGTGTTTATTAACAAAATTATATACATTTAAATTGAAAATTGAGTATGCAGTGCATCGTGATGCATCGAGATATTGTATTGAACCGAATCGATGACATGCTAAACGTAATCAAACCGAATCGTGAGACCAGTGTAGGTTCACACACCTATCTACATAAATCCATTTATATGTATCTATCTACTCTAAAAAGTTGAGAAAAGAGACTTAAGTTACACATTTAAAGCTCCTCAGGGGTTGTGACAAGTAGAGAAGTGGTACTTAGAACAGCAGAAGAACAAATGTACGTCATTAATGGTGCTAAACTCATCTGCTCCTCCTGCAATGAGAAGTGTGCAGCATATTTAACCCATCTGTTCTTCATACTTGCAAAGAAAAACAAACGTAAGCGGGGGTAAATTGCTGCTATTTAGCTCACACTCTCCGGAGTCACTTCCAGGATCTGAAGTTTTTACCACAGCAGTTTGTTATGTTTAAAAAAAATTGAAAGTGCTTGGACTGACAGCTTAGAGAAAAAGTCATAGAGGAAGTGCCTCAGGTGGAAGTGTGCAATTAAAGCCAGCGGCCTTTTCCTTGTATATATTTTACACAGTAAATACACACTCCCGGTCACAAAGGGCGGGAAAAACGTCATCAAAGACGAGTCAGCAGATCAGTCTTCGTCAAATTTTGACACGATCACCTCAATCTCCTCAGACTTTCCCTAAACATTGACTGCATTGTTAGCCATTTAAATGCATGAGCAGTGGCACAACATTCTAGATAGTCAACATCTCTCCATCTCCTATAGCCAGCAAAAGCACAGACACCCTTTTTCATTCAAATAACGACACCTAGAATGAGTCTCTTTGATCTTTGCCACAGTTTACTTCGCTCTCTCGGGATTCCTCGGATACTGAAGCGCAGCGACTCTGGCACAGACAACGCGTTGATGCTCAGCACTACGCTAATTAGCTTGGGCTTCCTGAAACGAACCATTATTTACGATTCTCTTTAGCTTCTCTAAACGAAAGGCTATTGATTCTATAATTCTGGAGGAGCATCTGGTGAACTTGGAGTTTAGGACCTTGAAGGTACTTCAAGGAAACAGGAGTTGAATTTACTTACGATTTCTCTTCACACACACACAATATGTCACATATAATGGTCTAAAACGCTATTATCTTTGTAATTTCAGAGGAATGGGCTTCATATTTACTTCTTGAATTCCCTTTGCCACAAGAAAAATGTTTTCCTCTGAAACATAAATTGAACACCTTACTTTTGAGCTCCAAATCATGGTAGCAAAGGAGTTTTTCACACTCAACTTAAAAAGAGCACTATAGTGGTGTTAGGGACCTTAAGAAAACTTCATCTGACGTTCGCATGAAAAATTAGGACACTTTCCTTCGCATAGGATCTCTGGTTGAGGTTGATGAAGAGATTTTAGAGATTCTGAAAGCTGCTGTGTGCAGTACGACTACTCGGTACACATGGTTAGGTACCTGCCAAATCGCCTTGGCATCTGCTGGACACTAAAAATGCAAGTAAGTGCTGTGGAGTGAAGAATGATTTGTTCATTTCTGAGAGTTGGAAGGGGAGAGACGTAGTAAGCAGTTCAAAGGAAGCAATAAAGTCATTGGGAAAAATGCAAACAATGCAAGCTGGTCACATTTATGTATTCAATCATTTGAGTGATACAGCATGTCCACATTTAATAACACGTTAATACCAAAAAATTACTATTTAGCCCTTATTTATTCACCCTCGTGTAATTTCAAACCTCTGTAAGTTTCTTTCTAATGTTGAACATAAAAATGCTGGTAAATAAACAGTTGAATCTATGCACCTATTGACTTTCACCACTATGGAAGTGAATGAAGACCAACAAATGCTTGGTTTTTCAAAATTCTTTAAACATTCTTCTTAAGAAAGAAACTTACAGGTGTGTAATGACACAAAATGAATGACAAAATTCTTGATTTGTTATACATTTTTAATCTAACTTTCTAATTTTAGTCTGTTTAAACAAATAGCACAGAGATTTTCTTGTGGAAAATACTAACATCGCATGGAGGAAAAACTATGTGAACATCTAGGCTAATGGCTACTAGGTAATCATGATTTCAACTAACCTTGAGGTCAGTCAGAGAGGCGAGGTGTTGGTGGGGTTGGTCAGCGCGGCCCTAAAATTTTGGGTTTGCCAATCATAAAAAGCATTGCCTGAAAAAAGCGTGCTGAGAACATCAGAGATTGAGAACCGCTGACCTGCAGAAAACTGAAAGGGGTCTCTAAAAGCCTTGTTGTTCATCAGTCCTTGGTAAGACAAATTGGAATTCTAAAAGAACTCTTATGAGTTTGCAACAGCACCTGGGTGCACCATCACTCAACTGTGCAAAATATTCTGTGAACAGATAAAACCCAAGTTGAGTTGGTTGGGAAGTAGGGACACTATATAGATGGAAAAAAAGCATAGCAGTAGAGGAGCCATCATGGATTTCAGCTTTTACGTCTCAGGGTCTGAATCGTTTGCCTTCTTTAATGAAAATATTAATTTCCAAGTTTATCAGGACATGTTGTGAGAGAATGTAAGGCCATTCGACTGCCAACTGAAGGACAATGACACAAAGCATAGACTAACAGAAAAGCTTCAATAGACCTCAACTGGACTGGAGATGCTTTGGCATGACCTCAAAAGAGTGATTCGAAAGATATTTGAAAAATGTTCAATACTAAAAAGTCTGGAAATACTGCAAAATGGATAAATATCAAGCATTAATGTTTCTAAGGGTTTACATTTTTCCCCCCTTCACTGTAGAGTTTTCAATAAATTTAATTCATGCAGAAATTCAGATAAATATAATAAATAAATATATAATATAAAGTATACATACTTTTCCCCCAGTACATGTATGACATGAAGTTTTCATATAATAACAGCCTTTAACAAAAAAAAAAAAAAAAAAAAGTTTGAAGCTGAGAGATATCAAGCTACAAGCTACTATGGCTACATTTCAACAAGTCGAGACGGCTGAATTCAGTGCTCTCTTCTGGTCAGTACTGGTGGATGAGGAGTGAACGACGGATGTGTTCACATTATTCAAACGAACAATGAATAATCTAAAAACTGGCTAGTCATTTATGAACAATCCATGAATGTTTCAATGCTGGTGGAGCTCTCCTCTTCAGATGGGTAGAAATACTCCTTTTATGTCAAAATAATTAGCTTGTTTTTCTGCAGTATGCCAATATGATGAATGGACATCTGTGAGGAAATGCTTGGCAAAGTAACAGCAACACAACGGGTTCTTACTGACGTTCTAGAAGGTTCACACCAGGGAAGTGAACTATAAAAGAAACACACTGATTATATAAATGTAAGGCAATCATGGAGGAAACTATTATAACCATGGCTTTGCTAAATAGCAAATTTGCTAGAAAAAAACAGTAACCTGGCAAGCTCATGGAGGTCCAAAACTGTGAAATGCAATTACAATTATATTGAAGAAAACAAAATAATTAGCTATTCTTAAATGAGTCAAACAAACACATAGGTACAGCTGATGATAATTCTTATTATTCATTATTTATTATTCATTTTAAGTGCAATAAATCACCATAAAATAACTCAATTCAGTACTTCAGTGTTCCACAGAAGCAAGAACGTAATGCCGTTTTAGAGCAACATAATACAAATAATATATAAATATATATATATTTTCCAAAACAACCTTATCTACCATTAGTCAAAAAAATAATTAGCCCCACCCCAAACTCACACCATTGGTTGACTCACTGTTGCCGTGTGCAGGGCTGGTCGGGATTCGCAAACAAACAAAGCTATGTTTTGCAAGCACCACAGGCACACACTGTTTACTCTTTGATGAAATCAGCCTATGAATTGTTTATAGTTTCCTCTGAATATAAAACTATTTTCTATTTTTTCATAAAACAATTCACATTTTTAAGACAAATGAAGCACAGCCTATACAATTTCTGCATACCAAATAAGAAAGAGTGTTAAACGCCAGCTTCAGAAATCTCTAGCCCAGCTTTGATACTGTACATACAAAATGCTTCAGTGACACCGCCGATCCCTGCATTGTCGTTTAACACGGACAAAAGAGAAGTGCAATGGCACCGAGTCTCACCTCCGCACCCCTGCTTTTGTCACTAATCAGGAGCTTGTTCCCTCCTGAGTGCTGACTGTCTTATTAAAGCAGTACCTGCTGGAAACACCTCTCCCACGAGATCTGCTTCTTCAAAAAAAGAGCAGCTTGGATAAAAAGCCCAATCAATTAAATGGTAAATCACACATCAGAGGTAAAAAAAAACGGCACAGTCCTGGGGCAGAAGTGTGTGCAACTGGGAGCGTGAACAAGCTCAAATATACAGATGCACACTAAGGCCACATCAAACAGGTCCCGACATCACATCCAGGGTAAAAACCATCACACATGAAAGACAGTAAATGTGACACTAGGGAGACCTTAGTCTTCGCATTAGATATCTGCTGCCTTCATACTCTGATAAATACTGCTTAAATAATGGAAAGCACTTTATCCTCCTGGCAAGCTTTAATCTGATTGGCTGACTTGGCAAGAACTGGAAAAGCACACAAGGTATTTTCTTTACTTAAAAAAAGTCATGTTAACAAGGTACTGGGCTAATATAACAATGCCTTAAAGGGGTGAAATCCGTCAAAGTTTGGCATGCAAGTGCAATAAAATCAGATATTTAGAGAATTTAATTTTTTTGTAGGGTATTTGAAGATAAAAACCATCTACAAATTTATCCAAATCACAGACACCAGGTTGAAAACCCTTGCTTTATAGGAACAACAGATTCACACCAAGCACATAACCTGCTCTTCAAAAAGAAAACGCAGCAATGCTGAAAATAATATAAATTGGAATCTTAAAGACGGACAGGAAATAAAAGAATAAGCGAGGTGGGAACTGGCCTGGTTTCTATTTCTGCTGTTGTGAGATCTGCAGTGGCTTCTGGGTATCGTTCTCTATTAAACTGTGACAGTTTGCGGTTGACTTGAACAATGGGCACAGTCCTAAGCAAAAACACTTAATCAACAGTGAAGGTCAACAAGGTGGCCATGCTGTCACATCTGATATTCCTCTCCGTCAAAAGAAACCGCAATGTTAAGGCATCCTGTAAGCTCCACTATGTGTTCCACTTAATAATGAAAGGTCAATAATAAGAAACAGGATTAAAGTAAAAGCCATAGTAATAAAGCAGTCAATCTAAGACTGATGACATAAGGGTCGCTGGAGAGTCGGCAGTCCACTGAGAACAATTTACGGTGTATTCGTCAACCGAAAGACGGCGGAACGACCAGCTGGCCTAAAGATTTTCTGCAGGCCGAACATTTCCTAATTAATCCGGTGAAAAATACGGCTTTAATGATTACATGCCGGCTGTTTATTTAGCACCCAGAATAATTCTCGACAACATACTGAGTGAAAGCCTGAGAAGCCTCTAAATTTACCTGGCCAGTAAGCCAGGTGGTGGAAATGCCAAAAATATGCCATTTTGAAGACTGCATAGCCAACATAGTTTTTCAGATGAACACATACAAAAGCATTGACAAAATGCACAAATACAAATGCAGCTATTCAGGTATCGCTGTCAGAGCTGTAAAAGCTGTCTGTTAAAATGCCAGCCCACCAGAGACTGAGGCAACCTCTTCTAACCGCTCTTTGACATCATCTGCACATGCATGCTTTGAGACCTGTGATAAAACATACAAGAATGGCAGGGAAAAAAAAAAAAAGAGACGAAAAACTGAGCAAAAACAGCAGCACGCCTGCCATTACATTCAATTAAACTTCATATTAAAACTGGCATTTACTAGGGGTGTAGCGGTTCACAAAATTGGTTCGGTATGTTTAATTTTTTTTTTTTTTAAGATGATAGTGGAAGCTTATTTATCTGCCTGATTTTTTTGTGTTTTATGTTTTAACTGTGTGTAAGTTATTTGTTATTTTTATTAGGCCTAAAGCATGGCGTATTTGTATTAATTACACTTTACAATTACATTACAATTATTTTTATTATAACACTACATTAAGGTAACCCTAACATCAAAACACTGCCAATTCAACATTTACAAGCTAGCAAATAAAAGCGAGGAAAAGAGGGAAAATGAACTCACTGTCACATCCTGGAAACTAGAGTATATTATATTTTAGGTATGTAACGGCATCAAAACTTCGCGGTACAGTAATACCTCAGTATGAATGGCACGGTACGGTATCTATTGAATCATTTACATAAAAAACGAAACTAATTAAGAGAGTTAAAAAAAGGTGCCAGAAGTGTTTATTAAACAGTTTACATGAACACTGAACATATCGATGACACAAACATTAGCCATCTATCTGTAAACTTTGAAACAGGGACTTCAATCTTAAAAACAAAACATTATTAAACCTTCCACACATCCGATTTAAAACCCGCTTTAGATTGCTAGATGACGTCAAATATCAATTTGCATATTCATTACGTCAATGTGTCATATTATCTTGCTTCTCTGTGGTCCCTAATTCTCAATATAACTGTTTTCACTGATATTTTTAATGGTTTCTGTGAGAAAAACTGAATGAATATGAAATAATGACTGAAATGCACGCCATTATAAGGCTATATATTTGGCTATATTTGCATGTAAAAGTTGTAGAGTTACAAGCAACATGATATCTATTTGAACTGAAAGCCCTGCTCCTCTCAGACGCTCGCTGAACAGAACAGACGCAGAGAGAGGTGCGCCGTGAAAACAAGGGCTTGGGCTCGGGCTCAGAGGCAGGCTGAGGTTTGTCCAAGAAGTCTCTAGATTTGTCGCTAGTCGCTTTTAGGGAAAAATGTCACCAAGGGGGTCTGAAAAGTCACTAAATATAGAGACAAAGTCGCTAAGTTGGCAACACTGATCTGTAGTGACAAGAACAGCCACGCCTGGGCTGATGGGAATTGTAGTTCCCGCTACCACCCGTTCGCTCCATTCGCCTGAGCAAACTTTCTTCAGAAGACCTATCGTTTTATCGAGTCATGCGACCACGGTAGTATCGAAAAAAATTAATATTGCGGTATGACGGTATTTACAATACCGATACATCCCTATTATAATTCAAACACTTTAAGTTATTTTATTTTCCATATGTAATAGGATTACTCCAACAACTTGTTTGGCTTGCAGTGCGTACCGATTTGGAAACCTTGTACTGAATGGTTCAATAGGAATACACCCCTAGCATTTACTCAAGTCATTCAAATGCTACGAGACTTTCTTTCTTTAGTAAAATACAAAAAAAGTTATTCCGCAGAATTCCTGAGCTGCTCTTTCTCATACAATGTAAGTGGATAGGGACCAAAAGCCAAAAAGGACCACAATACTGGAAATTAGGTGCTGGGCGTCCGGCCAGAGGAGAACTGGACCCAACTAAGCCTGGTTCTCGTCATTATACATTACCATCACTCTGTTGTTCTATTTGATAATGTTCAGTGCTTTGCTACAATCTGTATTGTTAAAAGCGCTATATAAATAAAAGTGACTTGACTTGACAATATTGACTCTTCTGAAGTCTGTGCATGAACAACAGATCGAAATTTATGTTGTTACCAATTTATAAATCTCGCCATAAAATGGTGACAACTCACCTTCATTCTGCTGGGAAAAAAATCCCTTTAGTATTTTGTACACTTTAGATTCCAAAAAGGGGTTTTCACAGCAATCCAGAAGAGTTCCTTAAAGAACCTTTCATGAAACAGTTCTTAGTATTATTAAAGTAAAAACTAAGATTAATAACTTAGATTAATAATCTAACCTTTTATTTATTTATTTTAAAGAACGTAGAGCTAAAAACAGGTTTTAGGTTTCAAAAACACCAGGGGGACAGAAATGACAACAGACATTTCATTTATGGGTGAACTAACCCATTTTAGAAGTTGCGTCTGTCTTCTGAATGACATTTCACCAGTGAAAACAAGGTTTTGTTGAGGTAAAAATTATTTTCGCTGAGAGCTAATCCGTAGCCAATTTACTCCATTTAGGTCAGGATAAACGCTATAGTGGGCTCTTAAATCTTTGCTATGGATTTATGTATAAACTAATTAGAGCAAGCACAGGCACAATGGCGGGAGCTTCAACAGTTTCAGATCGCCTCATTTCCTCAGGGTCTATCGATTCCATTTCCCTTTTTAATTCTGCCTTGTGACAACGAGCAGTAAAGAGGATGGCTCTAGTAAAATATTTGCCTTAACCAAAAACAGCCTCTCCATTCGATGCTTAGTTTCTAAGGTTTCTTCTTCATCAAAGGTTGTTTTCATCAGTTGGCGGCCTATAATAAAAGTTGCCTATTTAAAATTGTCACATAATAAATAAAACAAGCGAAAAAGATCAAGAAAGTTAGTTTTTTTAAGAATTCTGTGCAGCAACCGTGGTTATTTTTATTTTACAAATATACTAATTTCAGACATAAACCATAATGGCGAACCACTAAGCCAAGTCTCTAACAGTAATCACAGCTATTTAAACTAGCTTTTCAATTAATTCAGTCGGCTGCATGGCAACAGCTCATCAAGACGTACTTCAGATGAAATCTGCAGAGCTGTGATTAAGGTTAGTCGGTTCTAGTCAGAACGGCGTTCTTTAAAACCGTAATCTGTCAGGGCCCATCGATTAATGCTAAGCTAGCGTTTGGCTGTGGGTGTTAAGTGGAGGATTACACTGGGGAGCAAACTATTTGTTTGAAGGAAAAGCGCACAGAGGCGTGAGGATGCACACGGACACTACAGAAAGTGGCTACAGGATAAGCAGCGCTGATACCGTCTCACGGTGACAGACAGATCCACAAGCACAAATCCAATACAGTTTTGAGATGTGCTCGATCGACCGCTGGGCTTCTTCTGTAAACACGCCAATGTCCGACACCGGAACAGTGGTCAGAGGACACTTACTCCAGACTGTGTGTTGGCAAGCCGGCCCTCCAGAAGCTGTACTGCTATTGGCAGAACATCCAATGGCAATGAAGCACAGAGAAGCACTGCACTGATTTAGCAGTTTTTGCAAAGTGCTAATTTGGAGCATTTTGTTCTTGTCTGAGGGGGAAAAGACAAATAGACCGATTTTTGGACTACACTACATAGAAACCGTTGAAGTAGGATTATAAAAATAACAATTATATTAAAAAAAATACACTAAATCCTGCCAAAGCCGTGGACATACTGAGAAATATAAACTGCATTTTGGCAGATGTTCTTCGTGTATTATTTCAACTCGGCTAACTCATTTTAAATGAGCCGATTTTAATTTCCATTGTGTAATATACTTGTTTTCTAAATAAAACGAAATTGAACATTTAAAATACATCAGAATGAGGTAAATAAAATAACACAAAAGGATTCTTTTGAGATACATGACAAGCTTGCTTCGTTACGACTTTCAAACCCTCCAGCTATGCGTACTTACAAGCAAGCAGGAAAAAACGGATTTTCTTGTTTCACAGAAGGTGCATCTCTATAATACTGCAAATAACAGCATTGAAAAAGCACAGACACTGACAAAGACTCTTCGTCTCCTTTTCCCCAAGTCTTCCGCGGCCTGCCATGTTCTTTCTGAAGATGCAAGCTGACTCACGGCTTCCGTCTTTAGTCTCATTTTAGATCTTGAACACAGAATGGCATAAGTTAATATCATAATTCTTTCACGTCGGCAGTGGTTGAAGCTTCAAACCCAAGTTGCCTGTTAAAACAAAAATGTTTAGGGGACTAACAATTGCATTCCTTGGGAACTGCCATTTTCCCTTGAATATCAATCACTACATGAAATCGATTATATAGTGAATTGTAAACAAGCAAACTAGCGAGAGACTGCAGACGCAGCAACTGTTAGCGCACAAACAGAACTTGACAGTTTCGAACACTTAGGCTTGTTTTGTTGTAGTAGACTAGAACGGGTTATATTTAATTTGTTCAGGCTTGTGGGAAAAAAAATATATTAAGCTACAGTTCAAAAATATAGAACTATAGCACAAAGCAAATTCAATTTGTAGGCTGGATTTAAGGATAAAATATTTGCAGTTTGCAGTTTGAGATCTGGGATACAAAATAGTATATGAAATGCTATTTTATATTATTTCTGAACGTGCTTTGCTAGACAATGTCTAAACTCTGTGGTTTTTAAAAAAAAAAAAAAAAGTAGTACAATGCATAGTGACTAACCCAAAATGGGGAAAGAATAAAAACAACAACAACGTTCCTCAATATCGAATCCTCGTTCCCATTATCGAAAAGTGGTCCGTCATTTCAATTCAGCTGTACAGAAGCTAAAACATTATCTATCACTCAACCAGATGCAAAATCACAGTAGACTATTCCACTTCCATCAGGAGAAAACGCCGTTTCAAATCACAGCGTGTCTGAAGCCGTGAACAAAATAACACAATGATCATGAACAAACATGAATAAATATTGACTTCCATCACAACATGGTGGAGACAGCAAAAAAAAAAAGAAAAAAAAAAAAAGATGCATGTATGAATTTCCTGATCTCATTCCCTCTCCCATTCCGTATTCAATAAAAGTGTCTTTGGCTGCTTCGCTCTCAAATTTGCCATTCTTAATGATTGAAATCAATTGCAGAAAATGCTGAAACTGGACCACTGTATCCCTGCATCAGCTTTTATTGATTCACATATTTTCACAAAATCCAGATAAACTTTGGACAGACTGAGAAGTAGTCACATAAACTGCACTTTGGCAGATGTTCTTTGCCCATTTTTCCAACTCAGCTAGCTAATTTGTTTTTAATTAATCCATTTTAATCTCCATTATGTATTAAACTTGCTTGCTTTATGAGGTAGTTTATTAAATTATTACATATTTATTGATTTAATTTCAAATCCAGTAGGAGCACATAGACTGAGAAGAATTAAAAAGTATTAGAAAGTGACTTCAAGTTAAAAGGTAAAAACATAAAAGCAGTTTTTATTATTATATTTTAAAAATAAAATAATAATAATAATATGTCATACTAGTGAATAATACATTTACTATTTATTTAGCTTATTTATTTTTCAGAAATCTAAATTCTTTTTAATTAAGTATTATACTTGCCTACTTATAGATGTAAATTATAATAAAAAAACTGAATGATCAATTAAATAAATGAAACTAAAGAGCTAAAAACCATTGAGGCAATATGGGAAAAGTTGCTGATGGAAGCAGAGGGAGACTCTGCTGGGCTTCTCTGCAAAGTGCCACCTGGCTGCACAGATGACTGTCCACATTTCCCGTTTCAAACTTGGCTTTTTCTGAGAGAGACCTGCCAAACAGCATTTAGCGTGACGAAAAGTTGTAGCTAAACATCAAACAATTAGCAGGGTCTTATTTCCACTTTAAAGCACTCCTGTATGTCACAACAAATCTATCTTACTAAGCCCTGCCACAGCAGTGCAGATCAAGCCTATTTTATTTTCTCATGCATTTCTTTTTTCTTCTGCGATCTTGTGGCACAATCATGTTCTCCAGTAAACAAGAGATGAAATACTACAAATATGAGCTTTGCCAGAAGCACTCAATGCTATCTCCAGAAGAAACAAAAAAACTCTCATTGAACAAACAGGGCTGCAGTCACGGCCGGCTGTGATGGAACGAGAAGGCTGTTGGTTCAACATGGGGAAAATGTATGACCGCCTTGGCCTCCGCAGAGTTCTCTGTAAAACGCAGCTATTTGCAGTTATTAAATGCATCTATAGTCATTGTAGCACGCCCTTGGTTTGGTAAAAGCTAGAGAACATGACCTGATGCATACGGAATTGGCTAGGTTTGATTTTTGTTGCCATAGCAATCAGTAAAGCGCCAAGGGCTGTATATCTGGGTGGTGGGAGCTGCAAACACAATGGGAGCTCTGTGCATTCTGAATGTGTCTCTCAGCTGGGCTGTTTTCTCACCTGCCGAAGGATCTAGATAGGAATTAGGGTGCACATGTGTATATATGGAGCAGCATGTACCTATTTTCAAAACTGACTGGTCAGTGGAATGCTTGAACTAACCAGTTTTTCAGAAGCCTTATAATTATTGCACTGGATCTAGTTCAAATAATCCTCATGTGACACATTTGTAAAGGGCATTTTGGAAAAAAAGCTAGATGAGTAAATCAAAAAACGATGCAGAATAGAGTTAAAAGAGTTAAGTAAAAAAAAAAATGCAAACATGCAAATATTTTATTAGAAATACACAAAATATGTTAAATATTAAATGCAATTTTTAAACTAATTTAGACGAATCTCTGAATTGAGGTAATAGAAAAGAAATAGAATTATACATATTTGTTGAGGCCTACATATTGGTGTAATGAAAATCTGACTGTTAAGACCCATGGATATTTAAAAAAACTGTTAGACATATTAATATGTTTTAACATATTAAAACAATTTGCACAGTTTTCACAAACAAAGACTAACTTAAAACAATCATTTTCAGTTTTCATCAGTCTGCCTAGAATTTTCAGTTTCAGCTTTTCACTTTAGTGCATCACTACTTCTTAAAAAAGGCAAGGGAAGCTGAGATCAATGCTGGCAATCGGCTCCATCAAAGATCACAGCTGGCATTAAGCTTAAATTGACTGAAATCGCTACCACTACTGAGTCACGGGAAAAAGATGGAAAAAGATAATAGCGAGGCAACGCAAAGAATGATACAGCAGTCATGAGCAATGAACAATCTCACCGATTTGCATTGAAGACGCACCAAGAAACCTTGAAGCCGTGAGGCATTAAAGTGGGTTCAACAGAGTCCAGTCAGCAGATAAAGGCCGTCAAATAAGCATGCATAAACATAAATCAAGCCTTTAGGACTTCGCGACTCTTGGGCTTCGAGCAATAAGACAGGAACAACATTACAACAAGACCGATGCAAAGTTCTCAGCAACAAACAATTGATCTATTTACACTCAACGTGAAACTACTGCACAAGACGAGACTCAATCGCAGGCAGCCAATCAGAGTAAACTACACGTTTAACATACAGTTGCAAGGAGCAGTATTTAGACCAATGAGATTTCACAATGAGTTGGAAGAAAGTCACTAAAATAACAACTGAGACAAAGATGCCTCAACAAAACCATGATTTTAATCATAATAATTTTTTTTTTTTAAAGAAAATAAAAGTTACAATAATTGGTTTTATTTCCTTATTAGCCTGCAAAAAACCTACATAGATTCAAGAAAATGACTTTTTTTTGACGTTTTTACGTTGTGGACAGACCTAGTTAGAACAAAATAATGTATATGCAAGAGAAAGTTGTTTGCGCACATCACTTTCATTTGCATCTTGCCTGGGTAGCCAAATCTCTTTCTTTCCTTAGGGTGAATGACAGAACCGCCGTAAGCTATTGTAAGGTGCATCTTAAATCAGGCCTTAGAGTAAAGTAATGTAATAAGTTGGAAACTAAACAAGGCATCCCGTGCAAGTAATTGGGTGTCCAAGAATACGAAGCAGAAGGGACATTCATAATGGATTAGTTGGTTAGGAACGTATGAGTAGTATTGTGTATATGTGAGCGAGAGACTCAGGTAAAAGCCCAGAGGAAGCAGTCCTGCATCCACCAGCTGCTTCTTCTGATTTCACGCTTCATTGGCCTCATTAATGTGGAGCTGAACCGCACGCCTGTGGAGACAAACGGCGGGATTAGTCTTCACCACTCTCCTACTCCTACTGCCTCTCGCTTTTTCTAATAGCGTCTTTCACTCTCACTTCTGTCTTTCCCGTTCTCACTCTGTGGACACCAAGGAGCAAACTTTCTGGAGGCGAAACTGTGTTTGCAGCCTGCAGAGAAGATCAGGGGAAATATGAGCTGCACGCAGGCAGCGCTGGCCATTATAGTAAAAGGAAGATCATGCTTGCAATCTCAAAAACGCCTGCTGAGAAACCCCTTTTTTTAACAGACACCATGCACAATATTTAGCCATAGAGAAGAGAATTCCTTTAAAAACCCAACTACTTCTGGAATAGGTGTTTTTTCAACTTTCAAAATCCAAAAAAGTACCATAAAAGTACCATAACAGTGATCTATGTGACTTGTGCGACTTTAAAGGAATAGTTCACCATTGGGTTACCATTGACTTCCATTGTAGGAAAAAAATACTATGGAAGACAATGGTGACCTAAAACAGCCTGGTTACAAACTTTCTTCATCTAATATAATTCTTTGTGTTTGGCAGAAAAAATACATTTATACAGGTTTGGAACTACTTAAATGTGAGTAATGATAAAATTTTCATTTTTGGGTGAACTATTCCTTTAAGAAGCAATTTCTCACTTAATTTTTTGAGCTGTAACATTCTTTAGAATATGAAGAGTCTATTTAATTTTTTTTTTTTAATTTTTAAAAATCTTTATTTTTATATTTCATAATAATCTATTTTATAAGGTCTGGAAGACTTTTTTTTTCTTCTTTTTTCATATTTATTTTTAGAAGTCGCTTATGCTGCATTCATTTGATCAAACACGCAGTAAAAATAATAATGTATACTTTGTAGAAACCATGATTTATTTCTTTTTATGAAGCTTTGATGAACAAAGTTCATCAACTACATTTAATGGATTAAAATGCTGAATAAAAGTATTAATTTACTGTATTTATCTTTATTTATGAATTAATTAATAATGATAAAAAAACTACAGTGTACATAACTGGTACCTCACAGTAACTATAAAGAGGAGAAAAGAGGACACACTCAGTAGAAGCTTTGACGGGTTTAGAAATCATCTGGGCTTCTTCAATGGCTATAAACGCTGACACAAGATAAAAAAAAATCCAAATAAACTTAGTACAAACAAACATTTTTTCCTGCGAGACACCAGCTTTGTCAGCACAACTAATTAGAAACAACTCCTACTGCAAGTACATAAAAATACAACCGGGATAGAATTAACAGCGTCTATACATTCTCATTTCATCTCATTCAGTCTGTCAGCACGGAGAGGCACATTTGACCCCCAGAGATTGCTGAAAAAAATGTTTGTCAGGAATAATTTTGCAGTAATGAGCATTTCCCCAAGATTCTTGATGGATCGATAACCTACGTTGCTTTTTATTACAAGAATGTAAAAGTAAGTATCGAGTGGGAATGATGACGTGATGCTGACAAATTAAATAAAAACCCAAATCTACATCCGTGACGGCACTGAGCATGATTCTGAAGCCAAAGCAAAAACAGAGATTTTTTTTTGGTCAGGGCGAGCACAAGCAATGCAATGAAAGCGGAAACAAAAAGTGGGCGTCTCTTTGCAAGCGTAAGCATTCTACTATAGTAAACCGTTCATTTAGGCATCGAAGTTCAGTGGCAGAGTATATAACGCGCATCTGACCGCATTTCAAGTACTAGTACTAGGAATGCAGAGGAAGCCTAGGTGTGTGTGACGTAGATGGACAATGCTGGCACACAAACACATTAACAAACCTCAGGCACAGCAGTGGTTTCCTCAGTACGCTTGACCTCCGCCTCTGGCCCTCGCAGAGTCTGCAGGAAGAGGGCAGCTTTCCTTTTGCGCTCAGCCTGAAGCTGTCTTTCTTTAGACTCTTTAGAGGCCTGGGCCAGTTTCTCTCTCGCTGCGGCTGCTAACCGGTCCTCCAGCTTCTGTTTGGCTGGAAGAGAAAAAAGAAGAAAGGTCAGACACACACATTTGTCCTGATACACGCCATATGTTCTGACAACTAAAAGCTTGGGAGCTCGCGTGCATAAGTGCATTGTTTTTGCTGCTAAGCAAATGTAAAATGTTTCTAGACGAAGCTGCCTATGACTTACCTGGCTTTGTAAGCCAGCGCGCCTCATAAAAACTGCATGGGGCTTAAAAAGCTACAAGATTACAATGTGTTGCATTTTAATGTTGTTTCGCATCTACCGTGATAGAATTATCCTTTCTGACATTAACTCTCTGCTTAGGTGTTAAACGCTGCTTTGGATTGTATAACGGCCGTGTCTTGGTTTAGGATTTGAAGGTTTTGTTCATGGGAGCAGTAATAACAAAAGGAAAACGAGGGGGAAAAAAAAAACCAAGTCATTATATTATACAAGAACAAGAAGAGGACCCTGTCAGTGCACTAAAAATAGGACCCCTGCCATGGACAATCACGTATAACTCAGGAACAAATGCAACTGGAGAGAGAACAGAGGCTTCTCCTTCATTACATCACGGCGAGTGAGATAATGCTATGTGTAACTGACAAAGAAAGAAGAGTTGGGAAAGAAACTTGTTTGTGATGTCCCTCAGTCAGCAAAGGCTCCTTCCCACAAGTACTTGGACAGTCACAAGTTATTTGCATTGCCTTGAAACAAAAGCAATCTCGAAGCCTTGCCTTTCTGTTAAGATTTAACCTAATCCTCTGTTAGTGCAAGGCACTGTGCCCTTGCCTTAATAAGAGAGCTCAGAGACAAACCGCAATGAAATGAAGAGCAGCTACTCTTAAATTATTTCAGATTTGATTCTGGAGGGGGAAAGGAGGAAAGTATCGTACGCGTGACTTCCACAATATTATAATGTGACCATGGACTCATGAATATGAGATTTATCCACCATGGGAAATCTGAATAAGCTTTATATTGATTTATGGGTAGTTAGGATATGACAATATTCGGCCGAGATACAACTATTTGAAAATCTGGAATCTTTACCTAATGAATTTTGACATAAAAGAAAATTCAATTAATGTTGACAAATGCAATGTATTGTTGGCTATTGCTATAAATATATCTGTGTTAATTATGAGTGGTTTGTGCTCCAGGGTTACAAATATAACTAATCCAGGAAAAAACGGATCAGTCCATCTTCTGAATTATATATATATATATATATATATATATATATATGGATAAATAAATGTCTGCTTCTATTAAACATCATATGTGGTACTTTCATGACCTTAAGTTTTTAATTTAACAAGGAAAATGTACGATAGAACACAAGGGTAAGTAAAGGGTTTGCAGTAATTTTTGCCTTCTACTTGGCAAACAGTAAGCAGTACAGGTCCTTTTCAAAAAATGTGCATA
>JAUMHP010000057.1:3835255-3858515 GCA_032361065.1 Enteromius trimaculatus
CGTGTAAAATAATCGTGATTTCAATCATGACCAAAATAATCGTGATTATGATTTTTTCCATAATCGAGCAGCCCTATTTAGTGTTATACATTACTTCAACCCACATGATCAAACATCTAAAACGTCTCAAGCTGTCAAGATGCCAAATTTAACAGTGACCAGGTTTCTGGGCAATACACGGACTATTCAGAGTATATTCACAGAAGATGATGCTTAACGTGTTTAGATTTGTTCAGATCATCCGCAACATTTAACTTGTGATCATGAGTGCATTTTAATAGCATTTCTGACTTTGAGTTTATAAAATGTTTACATTGCGCATTTTACTTCTGGCATTAAACAATATGAATCAACAAGTGATGTTAAAAGTGATGATGCTCAGATCGAAAAGAGACTACTGTTTGAGAGCAAATATACAAATGTACACAGTCTGACTAATACAGATATAATGGAGGTACACCGAGGACTATCCAGCTGTGGCTGACAGTAAATGCTGACCAACAAATTATAAGACCATCAAGTGTATTGCAATTGTGATTATCATCGTAATAAAGGCTATGATGTTTTACTACAACATTTTACTTGAATCTGAACAGAGATTCTCAGTCTGAAGCCAGACAAATAATGAAGTAAGATTATGACTAACACCTGAGAGAAACAAGCAGTGCCACAATGATGTGACAAAACTGTCCGTTTCATTAAGGAGTGTCAGATTACAGAGCACTCCGTCATCTCTGGGACATCTGTTAGACAAGCTCTGTCAAGCACAGGAAACTTCATTTATGAACTACTCATAAACATTGTACAGTATAAACACGCGACTTCTGAGCGGCTCAAGACTAATTCAAACATGTGTCACAGTATTAGCAGTATGTTTAACAATGGAAGCAATCATTGCCATGTGAAAACTGTGAAAAAGGGACTACACTAAAGCAAAAGTTTATGAGTCTTCAAAAAAAAAAAAAAAATGTAATCAATAGAGTGAGAATTTAAGGTATGTTCATCAGCTGACGTCTAATAAAAGATTGTAGTGCTATATCTGCAATAAATCGCAAGCGAAGAGTTTAAACAGATACACTCCATTGATCTCTTTTGGCCTTAATAGAGTTACAGCTAGAAGTAAACATGTCACAAATGATAACCATTCAAAAAAAGTGCCTGCAGCAAGTTAAATATAGTCACAAAATACCTATTTTGTACTTTTAGTCCATAACATGTTAGCTCAGATGCCACCTAAATGCTTAAATTATAAAAGTTAACTTTTAACAGATACACACAAATGTCTGTTGTACCTAAAATAATCCTGACTCCCTTTCGTTTCCAATCAAATGTGACCCTGGACCACAAAATAAGTAGCAACGGTATATTTAAAGCGATAACCAACACCAAAAAAAACATATTTAATACCAAAAATCATTAGGATATTACGTAGAGACCATGTTCCGATAAGATGTTTTGTAAATTTCCTACCATAAATGTTTCCAAACTACATTTTAGATTAGTAACATGCACTGATAAGAACTTAATTTGGACAACTTTAAAGGTGATTTGCTCAATATTAACAGATTTTTAAACAGGATAGGACAATATTTAGCTGAGATACAACTAACAAACCATTAATCACTTGAAAGTGTTTTTTTTTTATTCAGCTGATGTTTCAGATTATGTATAAAATAATTACCATTATGTACAGGGTCACAAATGTTTTGCTTGTTTTTTTAGAATATCAAAGTCCCCTATTAATTCCATAACAGCTAGGGGGGGGGGAAAAACATGTTAATGGATGTAAAGAAAGCAAAAGTCTACCAGCTCCTGGCCTAACTTCCTGTTTCAAAAGGAAATGTCAACAGCACAAAATCACTGCACTCTAAAGAGATTTCGCGGGGTCTTTAAAAGGCAGGCTGGGATACTTTGCAAAGCAAAGCATTTATTTACATTTCTGTCTGTAATGTCCGTCAGTTGTGTGTAGTAAACAGTTATGCTGCAGAAGCCTATAGGCTTCTGTAATCGGCCTGCTGTGATATTTAATGCACAGCACCATTTATGTTTATAGCAGTACATTAAGCCATACCGCTGATCACCCACTGCCTGCATGTGTCATTTTTAATGAAGCTATTCAAGATGTAACTACAAAAGCAAATGAATTGAAAACAGACAATGCACTGAAAAAAATAAATAAAACTTTCTGAAACTCACCCATCCTCTTCTCCATCCACTGGTAAGCTCTTCAGCAGGCTGGCCGACGCAGTTAAGGCATTGACTCCACTGCTTCCCTCAGGACCACGGGAGGTGCTGATCTGGGAGGACACTTCAGCACCGGCGGGCTTGGGTTGCGCGAGCAGAGCCGGGTGCTGTAACAGGAGCTGGGCATCCTCGTGCAGGGTGGGCATCACAGAGGCCAGGGTGCTCATTGCAGGCCCGGGCTCCTTCGAGCCGTTCTGGATCAATCCGGAATCACTCTGAAGGTTAGGAGGCACATTTGAGGAGGTCACGGCCGGGATGAACTGGGTGCCACGGCCTTGACTGCTGAGCTGCGACTGCTGCTGTTCCATGGAGGGTTGAGGGGCGAGTTGTTGCCCCTGGGTCTGCTGTATGAGACCAGTGCCAGCGGGCTGCACCAGCTGGACCATCTGCGGGGTGGGTGTCTGTTGTGGCTGCAAGAGCCCTTGCGGAAGGGGCTGAGCAGCAGGGGGTGGCATATTCCCCACGGGTTGCTGCGAAGCTGCCATCAGCTGACCGTTCCCTGCCACCGGAGGGATGGAGGCAGACAGGTGGGGAAGTGTCTGTGTTGACCCAGGTGGCACAGCATTCATGATCTGCTTGGGTTGGGCGAAGTCAGGTGGCAAGCTGCCTCCTTGGCTTAAGGGGTTAATGTGTGTCGACGCTACCTGGGCTGGTGCAGCCGGCTGCTGTGTTGGCGGGTAGCCCATCTGCTGCTGGGTCAACACAGGCAGTGCTTGAGCAGGGGAGGATTGTGCTGCCTGGGCGTATGTCAGTTTAGGCATATGAGCGGGCACGGCTGCAGTCGAATGTCCGATTGTGGTCTGCAGCCCTCCCATGGCGGCTGGTGGCTGATTGCTCGAAGCAGCCGCATTAGTCTTAAGATGTGCGTGAACTAAGTCTTGGGGCACGTTATGAGTAGCCGAGTAGTCGTGCTTTTGAGCAGCAGGCTGCTGAAAAGTCAAACAGGGGCCGCCCGCCTCTCCGCTGCCCAGGCTTTCGGTATAATGGCTAGCTGTGCTGCTGACGCTCTCTCGGTCCGGGCACGCCACACTCTCAGGCACAAACTGGCGGATGCTTTCCACTGTACGGGTGCTGGGGGCGTTTTCAGAGGACGCCGTGTTTGGGGCCTCCTTGTCGTAATATTCGGTGCAAGTCCAACGACCCTTCTTAAAAGGCTCAGAGGTAGAGTCCAATTTGACCACTCTGAAACGTGAGCTGGTGGAGGCTGGAGTAGGCACTTGGGCCTGCTGAGGCTGAGCATTTATCGGCGGGACAGAGGGAGCGGGCATTGGGTGCTGCCCCATGACAGCTGGGCCCACCTGGCCTCCACCTGTTGAAGCAGCAACACCACCAGAAATGGTGGTAGCAGCGGCGGCGATGCCCATGCCAATTATTCCACTGGGAACATGCGTCAAGTTTACAATTTGGTTACTAATACTATTCAAAGCAGGGGAGTAGTTTACACTGCTACTATTGGTGCTCTTGCCACCCACAACAGGCACACTGGCAGAATTTAACATAGAAACATTATTTGATATAGGTTTACTAGTACTAACTGTGGCTCCTGAGGCAACAGGGGCCAAAGGCTTGACAGCGGTTGAGCCAAGAGAGGCGCTCTCAATCAATCCTACCACATTTGAAGGCATTTTCTGGCCTGTGCTAGCAGAACTTGAGGTCACCGCAGACGAAACAGCGGCACCCAAATGTATCCCAATCTGTGTCCCACCAGCAGTATGGGCTTTTCCAAAGGAAGCAGGATTATGGTGATGATGGTGCACATTTCCATTAACCATAGAGCCATGCATGTGTGCTTGGATAAGAATGGGAGGCTGGTTGGGCGACATTGCCCCTGGGGTCTCCGCCTCATGGAAGTTATTCAGCGTCTCCTCCGAAGAGCTCCTTTCTGGTCCCCCAGCATTGTTGGCCCGCGAAAGAGACACGTCCATGATCTCAGAGGACGACAGGTCTTCGGTGTGGGACTCGTCCAAGTCATCGCAGCTCTCGGTGTCCTCTGTAATGCTGTTGTTGGTGCTGACAGATGTCTGAGCAGGAGTGACGCTGGTGATCTGAAAGCCACTCTTCTTCTTCATCTGCGCCACTGTGGTGGGCAGAGCTTGGGGTAACAGGGTGGTCTGCACTGGAATATTCAGGCTCTGGGGAGGGTTCTGGGGCCCAAGCGTGGATGCAACCGGCGTTTGAGACTGAATCAGCACCGGTGACGAATAATCATCCCCCAGCATCATGTTGTTGCTATTAAGGCTGGTGCTTCCAGAAGTTGTCAACGTAGAGGAACCACCTACCGAGCTGCTGCTGCTCTCCCGTTTAGGTAAAGTCATAGGGTAAACCATTTTTCGGGCGCTGCCGGAGTCCCCGGATCGGTCGTGGTGATTCATTTCTAAAGGGTGGTCTCCAACAAAGTTATAAACGCAGCTCAAGAGAACAAGCTCTTTGTGGGAAGCAACTTGAAGCCGCTCGAGTAATTTCCACATAAAACCAACACTTTTCAGTAACTGCCACGATAATTCCACTTGAGGTGTATTTAAATGTCCACCATGAGGAGCAGACTAACCCCGATGCTAGTTAACACTCGCTAGCGAGCTAGCTGACACGGATTCGCTTCAGCTGTTGTTTCCAAACGTATATCCTCGCAAACGCATTCAGCACACAAGTTTAAACGTGAGGGAGTCGACACAGACAGCCGAAGCGATCGATATATCCAACCTTACAACGACAGAGTCTCTCCCCATTACAGTTCAAACTGCCAGACGCATTTTCAATTGTTGTATCGCAGTCACCGGAGCTCAAAATCAAGCGAAACAAAGTCCTTCGGCCGGCGTCAGATGACAGAGAGAAACCGAGCGACTGAGCGCTGTCCTGTTTTATTCCATCCCGTGCTTTCTTTTGTTTTAGTCCCGTGTTAGTCTCTCTCCCACTCTGCTCCTATTCACCAGCTGCCTCCTTGTAATGTAGCCTGTGCTAGTGCTATCAGCCTGTGACGAGTCCCAGAAAGGGGGAGGAGAGCGCGAGAACATGGCGACCGCGCATGGCAGTTCACCTCCACAGCGACCAGACATAAAGCCAGAGTCTGGCGAGGATGGGGGAAGGGGGGTTTCCTAGAGACGGCCGGCCGGCGAAGAGTTCCGAGAACACACGAGCGCAGCCGAGAACAGCCAACTGTGTTGGTGAGGGATGTTTCTTATTATAGCCTTCAGTAACTGTGGCATCAAACACTCAGAATAACATCTTTTGTCCACTGTGGTTATTCTTATTTGACATTGAAGAGAAAGGGAGGGCACAGGTTTCTAGGATTTCTAATAAAGGCTGACAAATTGTGCACTTTATTGATGCAGATTTCAGTTTAAAACATGTAAAAGATACCTGTATTTTAGGTCGGGCGCTATTGTGTGGTTTTTACTATACAGGGCAGCTCAACAAGATATAAACAGACACTGTTGACAACAATGTTGTCAACAGAGTCCAGAGATTTGTTGTGTTTTTACAAAACAGCTAGTCTGAAAGAGGAGCCAGATATTTCCACAGACAGAAAAGAACAACCATACACATCCACACTGACACTGACAAACGCTGTTTGTTGCTCACCTCGTGTTTAGGGACTAAGCTCTAGCTCTAGCAGACTTTTACACAGGGTACATTATGCATCTATTCTTTGTTGTACTTTAACTTAATTCCACAATACGTGTTTTATTTCAGAGATTATAACATTACAACTAGGAATGTGAAAAGTAATTTAAAAATAATTAAATTTTAATTTTATGCAATATTTTAGTTAAATATAGTGCATTTTTATAATGTTATCTGTATTTAATGCTTAAAACCTGTTGCTAAGTGCAGCTGTATATAGTAATGTTGAGAGTTCTGCTTGTGATTTTTCGAATGCGTGCATTATGGGGATTTCTCATACAGGCAGCACTCACCGCCAAATGTCTGACACATCATCTTGTCATTTATTACAACAAATTGTTGATTTATGAGTGTCCCTTTAGAAAAGGCTGAAACATCCCTTTGCCCTCACCAAACCTTTGCACTTGAACGTGAAAGGGAATGACCCTAGTGAGTGATGGTAGTGTAACACATTAAGTATGAGGAAATGAGGTCTGACAGACCCGGAATGGGTGTGTGCCCTGATGTCCAGACCTAGCAGACAGGCTGTGCCCATCCATACAAATTTCAGAGGGAGAGAGCCAGCGAGAGCTGATTGCAATGTAAGCGTCTGGTGCTGTCAGCAGCTTTAAATCACACAGGCACTCCACAACAAAAAACACAGAGAGCTATTGTGCTCCCGAACAATAATAGTCAATTTATACACTGGAGTCTGCTTTCATTTTGTAAACACTTATTAAAACAGGTATCTTTGGTGATATAGGAAAAAAATAGAGAACCTCGATGAGAATTGCTATTGTTCTGTGTAATTTCATGCCGAAATGAAAGCTTATCCCTCTGGAGAATGTCAGTGTTAGGAAGAGGTGGCTGAGGTTTACTTAAACAAGGCTGCCAATCGTTTCAATCCTCAACAGTTTGTGTGGAACATTTGAACTGAGATTGGTTTTATTTTTTTTTAAACTGTCGCGATGTAATACAGGCCTTGCAGAGAGTTTGTTACTGATTGTTAGGGCAGTTATAAACGATACTGGAGCACCGTTGCTTATTTCAAATCATGCAAGAGGGCTTTAAAGACACATACAAAGGATGGATTGAAACGAGGTCCTCAAAAAACGAAATCACGTTTAATGTGAATTAGAAGGGTCTGACTGAGTTTGATTCCCTGTCACTTTCACAAGTGGTACAAAGGTACAAAAGGCATGTAATTGTCAGCAATATTATTGATTGAGTTGTATGTTGACACTATTGTCTTCTGTTGAGCTGACTTTGAACTTTTTTCATAATTAAGGAACCTAACAACTGATCTGAATCAGCACTAAGCAAATTAGAGCTGAATAATGGTTGCCTTTTGCAGAGCTGCTTTGTCGCTGAATAAAATTTGATTACAAATTGCACTTTGCAACATCAGTACTGAATTCAATCAACACTGAACTGATTTGAGTTAAATATTGTTACTGTAGATCTAGCTGAACTGAAACAGATTAATAATACACATGGATAGAACCCATATGAGGATATATGCGCATGTATGAAACCTATATATATGCACATATATGATAATATATATGCTGCTTATATGCATATATATGCCACATATAGGCAAAATTGAGGTGCATATTAATTATTAATATCGATTTTGTGGGGGTGGTCGTGGCCTAATGGATAGGGAGTTGGACTTGCAACCCAAAGGTTGGGGGTTCAAGTCTCAGGTCCAGCAGGGATTGTAGGTAGTGGGATTGATTAACCAGCTCTCTCTCCACCTTCAATACCATGACTGAGGTGAGACCCTAAACTAGACTTGTTTTGATTAGTCTTTTTCTGCATGAAACCACTTATGCAGCACCTGAAGAGTCAGCTAATAATACTACTGCATGATGAGGTTAAGAGGAAAGCTTAGCTGACTTTACAGTATTTAACAGAACATCATGCTAAGGGCATTCAGCTCTCATCTGCAAATTCATCATAAGTGTTTGACCTGGACCTCCTTCTTGTCTTATGAGGAAATGCAACTGTTTTAAAAAAGATTTCTCACATTTCTTCAAGAACTTCAAAGACAAAGCATCCTATACACACAAAAGACCTTTGACATAAATCCAAAACAGAATGCTCTTCACTTGTTTGAGGCCTGGGAAGCTGTGTCTCAAAGAAGTCTCAAACAACAGGCCGTTTAAGGTGGAAGCAAAGCAAGCAAATAAAGCAATTATGAAAACGATCATCTAAGTAACTTCTTAATTGCCCGGAAAGCTACTGATAAATGTTCACATACTAAAGCAGGTTTTGCAAGTTTACTAACTCGAGCCGGTTTATTTATAGGACACGTGAAAAGGCAAGGTAAGTGATTAGAGGTATTAAATGACATTATCCGCTTTTGCTCGAAAACTTGATAAATTCTTCTCTTGTGAGGCCTGCTGGGTACATGGCAGTTTTTTGATTTATTCACATTGTTTCATTCACTGCTTCGCTTGTAATTATGTTCAAATGTCGAGTCTGCAAACCCGACTATGTCTAAACGAACACAGCTTGTTCCAGAATCCTCATGATATGATGTCCTTGACAGAGACAGCAAGGGCGGCGCTCCCTTCATTTCAGCACTCTGTAATATTCTGTGAATAATCTTAGCAAAGCTACTTGTTCAGAAAGGTTTGAATTCACATGAAATATGAACATGTGGTGAAAGGAAAGCATTTGGTCTATGAAAGATGTACTTTGTGGAGTCAAAAGTGAAGCCAGGTAGACTGTAGAGCTTCTTTGACCATCAGGTGAAATACTTATATAACTTTGCATGGTTCAGTTTATTAACTATTGTTATACTATAGTGTAAATAAACTTTTTGAAGTGATTTGAGGTCATACAAATGTAGTCACATTTAACAATTCACCGGCAATTTTTACTGGTCTTACAAATGTTAAATTCAGTTTGCTGTGTTGATCTCAGGCCTTTGGAAACAAACGCTAGTTTTGAGAACTATGGAAACAAAAGAGGGTCAAACAGCTTCATCTAGTGGCGACTTCATGAGGTTTTCTTTCGCGGTTCGTAACAGTTTAGATTTAGCTATTCATTGAAGTTTAGATATCAACTGAATTAATAAATTAGTTTTCAGAGTCATTTGTCAATGAGGATAAATGGCAGAATGTGAACATTTTGTTTCTTTGTGATTTTGTGAAGATGTATAGCATATTGCTTGCATTTAACAGTTAAATGAGTACTTTTAATAAAGGCTAAGCTTTGCACCCTTACGTAGCTTATAATATTAGTAGTGATTAGTATTAAACATACGCAGGCCTACATTCTATGCCTCATGTAACACATATAATTAATTTAATTTCACTGTTTATGAGCCTTGGCTGGTTAAACCACACACAATAAATAAATAAATATTTTTTCTAAATAACTTTTTGAGATTATCTTCGAATGCAATGCAAAGTGAATCTAATTTCTTAACATGGCCACTAGATGGAGTAAATAGATAGAAAACTCTCTCTGATGAGCAGCAGGTTCACGCAAGGCATTGTTCACGTTGACTATACATATAGTGCTATTTGCCTTTCAATAACCAAGCGCGTATTTACTGTAGTTCAGTAAAAGTTTTTTTTTGTTCTTGTCCCTCCAGTCATGTCAGACAAAGGCCAAGACGTCGATTTAAGTAGAGCTAAACAAAACACGGGAGTCTGGCTGGTGAAGGTTGGTGGATTATCGGTCAGCAACGTGCTGAACCTCTCTGAACAACTCAATGGCTGTAACCTAAAACTAAATCTAACTCTCTGAATGATAGAGGCTGTTTCAGTGGTGTGCTGTTTGTACTTTAATTTTTTTTTCTTCTTTTTTAAAAATTCATTTCAATTCTGTTGTTGGTAAAACCTTCCCCTCAATACTTTGTAGTTAATAGGTCTAAGTAAACGGGAAAATTAAAGTAAGCATCATTTACTTCCATTTCATTTTACGCAATTCAGGTAAAAAGGGTACAGGGAACATATCAAATAACAATCGCAAAGTTAGAAGAGCATCGACTAAACACAAAAAAAACCCTTCCATATTCTAGTATTGTTTCATTTGACCACTGTAGCTCGTCTAATTGTATAAATTAATGGTGGTACAATTCACTTAAATGTCCCTTATTTCAAATTAGGAGAATATAGATGTGATAATGATCAGAAAGGAAGCCATTCTGTATCCAAAGACCACAATAATGAAGGCTTTGGTGTGTTTTTATTTATTTATTATTACTATTTTTTTTAATCTTCATAGCTAGACTGGTAAGTAACCATCTAGCAGCCACCCAGAAACCATAGAAACATACCAAAAACCACCTTAGCAACTGCACAGCAATACCATGGCAACCTCACACTTTACATCTCATCAAGTTTACGCTCACATTTGCTTCAGAAAATGTAAACATACAGTGGAAATATGAAATTATTTAGTTATACTTAGTATACTTTAGTTATATTTTGTTTTATTAGGAAACTAACAGGCACCAATAACTAAATATAGTCCTTTTTAACATTTATTTTTTTTTAGGTCCCAAAATATCTTTCTCAGCAGTGGGCAAAAGCATCTGGGCGAGGAGAAGTAGGCAAACTTAAAATTGGGAAGTATGATCTCATTTTAAACCTCATTCGAAATTGGCGTTTTTGGATGAAATCTTTCCACTCATGCTTTTTAATCTCTCTTCCAGAGCTCAAGGGAAGACAGCGGTAAGATTTATTAATGTTTGTTTTTTTAAAGACATGCACTATTTGCTCCTCATCTTTTATTAAGATGTCAGCGCTGATTTGCATAATTACTATGATGTGACCCTGGGCTGTGGAGAGGGAACATGTGATGTGCTATTGCTTATGTTGAGGCTGATTGATGGTTTCCTCAGGTGTCTTTCAGTCTGAACGAGGATCTGAGCGTGGTGCAGTGCTCCAGCGAGAAGCCTACGTCGGTGTGCTCCCCGAGAGAACATCGTTTCACCGTACAGACGGTGGGCGGCCAGACCCTCGCTGTCTTTACAGAGACCTCAGGTGAGTGTAACCCTGCTCTCTGAGACTGGCAGCAGCAAGCAGTGTAAGGAACTGTCTCACCCCAACACAAACAGTGTTAATCTGTCATCAGATGACATTTGGCTATTTTAAGATGATTAGCATCAGCCAATAACTGGGCCTGCTTGGCTGATTAACAGAATTAATCATTCCATCTAGTGCTAAAAACAGCCTTGTTAATAGATCATTTTAAAATTATTTTATTTTGTCGTTTTTATTTGAACACATTAGCTCACTTACATTTTTTGTTCAAATGTGATTCATCTGGCACCTCTTTTTCATTCTGAGTTTCAATACAGATTTAAAATCAGAAGATATAGTGTAATAGCTATGATACTGCTTTGAAATCCCAATTTTTTTTGCATAGGAAACCGCAAACACTGGCATCTGACAATGCTTTGGAACAAACAGTTAATCTTAAAATAAGCATTTACATGAACCCAAATAGGAAATAAAAAGGTTAAACGAATATAACCGTTCTGTGTTGTAAACTCCTGAAACATTGATGTCTCGTGTTTTAGAGCAGTCAATGCAATTTTGAAAAGAAATCAATAAAATCTGTATGTGTGTTTAAATACTCAGATGTGTTTGTAATCATTAATATTTTAATAAGTAACTGTAATTTAATTAATTTAATTTTTTTCTCAGTAATGGATGGCTTTTGTGTTCATTTATTTATTAAATTTTGTTACTGCCCAACAGTACTTTTCAAAAGTTTATGAAAGAAATTAATACTTTTATTCGGCAAGGATGCATTTAAAAGTGACAGTAAAGGCATCTATATAGTAATATATCATCTCTATTTCAGGTCAATTCTGTTCTGTTCAACACTATCTACATTCTATCTAAGTTTTCTTATTCGTGAACACCAAAGCAGCATACTAGAATGATTTCTGAAGAATCACTAAAGACTGGAGTAATGATGCAAAAAAATGTTAAATATATTCAGAATTGTAATAATATTTCTCAATATTACAATTATCATTAATATGATCAATTTTACTGTTTTGTTGTTTAGCTGCTACTTTATCATACCGTGCAGCATTTTATAGTTTATTTTGGATCAACAAATTGCATGATGCTGCAATCACTGAGCATTGTATAAACTTGTGGTCATCAAGGCCATTTACTGTTGCAAAATGAAAGATTTTTTTTAATACAGATTGAAGATTGCAGCTTATATTCACAGCATAATAATTGCAGCCTTACTGGAAATCGCACAAGGCTAAGTGTAGAATTGCAATCATTGTGTTGAGCGCTTTTGTTCGCTTATGAATTTTTTTTTTTTTTTTTTCCAGTTGTCTGCTTAGTGCTCACAAGCCCCAGGTATTGATTAAGTGGTTGCTAAGCAACAGGTTGGCCACAGAAGTTGGCCATGAATAGAGGCTCTACTTGTTACAGTTAAAAGCTTTTTCTGGGGGTGGAAGGGTAACAGTGTCTTTTTCTCAGTAAGTTATGAATTGAAATGGTTCAGGGTATGAAAAGCTCTCTATTGGCTAATGCAAAGCATAAACACTCTTCTTTGGTATTAGTTTCTTTTTTAGTATTGAAGAGGACATAGAGGGCTATTTGAGGGAAGGAGGTCACTCATCATTGTGCAGGCAGGGAGCAGAAAAAAACAGGTTTTTGAATTCTCTGTCAAAAAAGGCCAAAACAAAACCTCTGCAATGAGGGTGTGCATGCTTAGAGATTGCACATCTATTTGTTTTAATGGCCTATAGTGACCTATGCTGGACACATGTGTCCTTGGCTTCATCACTGCACATCGTCGAGTTCATCTACAGTAAATGTAGGTTACCGTTTGGTAAAAAGGATATATATTTTTTTATTATATAAGCTCTTATTTTTAGAGAAAGACTTCTGTAAAAGCTTTTCAGACATTCTTTTGTGAGCGATCGGTGAGCAGCAGCGTATGGACCAGGTGCTGCCAGGTGTGGAGGAGCTGCCGAGACTTTGATAAGCTGTCAGGGTTTGAACGTTTTCTCCTACTTATTAAGTCGTTCACAACGATAGGTTGAAGAGGCAGCTTGACTTGATTGACATGGCCGCTTAAAGCCTGTTGCCAGGTTGAAGTCAGACTCCAGGAGTTGGACACTTATGCACACGTGCACTATTCTTATGAAAGGCACTTTCTTTGCGCACATTTTTTATCAGCGACTTGAAATAGAGATGCCACTTTTCAGCTCGCACAAAAGAGTCACGTGACGGTGGCAATCAAAGCTGGATGTTGGGGGTTGAGAAGGTAGTTTTGTTCCAGGCATGTAGGCTTGCATGTTTAGTGCATTCGGATTTAGGGCTGGCCAAAACATCGCATGATATATTCACGTGCATCTCGTCAGTAAAGCCGTTTTTTTGATCAGCTGCAATTCTTTCCACTACCTTATTTCAAATGGAGCAGCAGTTAATACACAGAGCCGTGGATCACTGATAAGACACACAGTATTGGGGTCAGTATAGCAAATGAATCACCCGGGAAACTGAATGGGACGTTGCATAGCTTGTCAGTGATCTATGGCTCTCTGTATTAACTGCTGCTCCATTTGAAAACAGGTGATGGAGATTTACTGCTAATGAATAAAGATGCGCATGAATATTTTGTGCGATATATTGCCCAGCCCTATTCAGATGTGTGACAGATGATTTTATTTAAAGGGTCATGACATGAGAAATCAAATTTGCCTTGATCTTGTGGCATATAAGTTGTCCAAGTTGTCTTTGTACCATTAAAACATTCTGCAAGTTTCATAGCTTAAAACTTCCTCCTCATTATAAAAAGCATTTATTTAATGAGACCCCAAAATAATCACAAGTCTTTAATCACATTCCCCCATGTTGATCCAAACCCGTAAAAGCTTTGTTCATCTTTAGAACACAATTTAAGATATTTTGGATGAAAACCGGGAGACTTGTGCCTGTCCCATTGACTTCCACGTAAACTGTCAAGGTCCAGAAAATATTTCGGGACTGCAGTGCCATTTTGGAGAGCATCCGCTGGCACAAAATGTGTATGGATGCACTGTTTATGTTCAAATCAAAGCGTAAATACACATAGAAAGCATATCCGTGTATTGCGATTGACACAGTACAGTGTATGCAGTTTGCATCCAGTGGACGCTCTCCAAAATTACTAATTATTATTATTATTATTATTAATAATTTTGTTATTTTTGTTTTCTTACCATACGAAAAGTATTTTCGTTCCTTCTTAACATTAGAGTTGAACCAGTGATGGCAGATGGAATATACAGACAATGTCTTTCATACTTTTCTGAACCAGTGTTATTTACTTGGAAGTCAATGGGACAGTCACAAGCCTCCTGGTTTTCATCCAGAATATTTTTATTGTTTTATTTTTAATTTTAAAGTTATTGACAGACAAATATAAATTTTAAGGTGGAGTAACCCTAAAAAAAGGTTATTATTTTGGTAAAGGTACATTATTTTGTATCCAATGTGCAAGGTGATGTTAACCAGACAAAAACATTTGCATAAACACTGCCTCCAGAGCATGATATCGCAATTAGTCATCTTCTCACCAAAGGGCGTCCGCACATTAGCATTCAGCCACTTAATGGCTGACACCTGATCACGATAAATTTGTGTTGTGTTGCGTCAAAAACAAATAGACACTACAATCACTGCTGCTATCTTATATACACTGTATATATATATACAGTATACTGGCACGGTTTGAATGCTCGAATCGGTCGTCAATAGAGGACAAGAGCATTCACTTTGATGCATTTGGTTTAAATATCTCGTTCGCATCTTTGTACAGATATTGTAAGGTTCAAGAATAAGTGATTTTTAATGGCACCCCAGATTGATTGGAGCATTTTGTTTTGTAAACGAGGCACAATGTCATGGAGAGTTCACAGAAAAACAGTTGTGTAAAAAAAAGTGGAACTAGATTTGACTGAAGCTGAATCTCAAACCAAACGTAAATGATTTCATAATGCTTTGTCTGGAAGTGACCTTTTTATTTTGATCATGTTGTCAAGACATGGGGGCGTTGATACTGTTTCCTATGCAATGAAGTTAGCCAATCATAACAGTGGAGGATTACTGATAAGCCTTAAAGGACCCGCCCCTTAAAACAGGTTATATTAGAGAGAGGATCAGAATGAGGCTTGAAAATAATAATTTTACCACATATTTATTTATTTGTTTTGTAAAAAAAAAAAAAAAAAACTGGTAGAACATATTAAAATAATACAAGAAATAATGCAAAATATTCAGTTTGGTTTAATAAATACTTGTTGAATATTAGAAGATAGCATGAAATATTCAAGCTTTGTTTCTTGCATTATTCTTCTTCAAACTCCATGAAACTTGTTGCACTCGTGCTTTCCTTTTACAGATGGCCTTGACTATTGCCCATTTCACGTTGTTCTAATATGGCGGTGTGCCTCTATTCATACTCACACTTTGAAAAGTACATTAGCAGGAATTTTATTCTTTGCTCTCCCTCCGTTTTCTCTCTGTGCGGCTGAGAAATTGGTCTCTTAAGGGCATACGAGTCCTTGAAGTCACATGTTCGCCTGACCATTAATTTTGATCAAATTGAGAGGGAGCCATTAGTCATGCCTCCTTGGGAGCACATGATGAGAATCTTTGGCTTCTTTTTTGTTATGTAGGAGTCTCATTTGCCTGGCAACAATTGGATGTGAGACTAATCCATGAATATTTCAGCTGTTAATGTGTTTCTTCCATTTGAAATAAATGCTTCTGCTTACCAGCACCCTCCCGCAGGTCTCCAGTGCCCTGCTGGCAGCGGTTTAGAAACACATCAGCCGGTGACGACGGCTAATAAGCCCTGCCGTGTCTCATCAAATATGAATGACTGATATCTGCAATTAAAAAGGACCCTGTTTTGATGTCCACATGACAAACGCGGAGATGGAAGGTGTTTCATTTCCCCCCCCGAGTCAGAAATGTGCTTTAGATTCATTTTAGTGGGTGATTGCATGAGAGTGCATGACAGATTTGATGAAAACAGATGGATACTAGTGTGTGGAGATGTCGGCTAATCCAAAGTGAGTGTAACCATATGTCTGCCTTTGCCTTGCTTTGAAACGGCCGACTTATACTGTAACTGTCAAGCAGAGCAGTTTTTCCTTTTTTTTTTTTTTTACTCAGCTCTCTGAATGTTTTGTTGCAAAATTCACAGTGTGCTTGATCTATTTTGAACTTGATATTTTCCCACGGTAGCTGAGCTCCTGGCTCTGACTGATGTTCTTGCACTTTAAATGCATTTTTTAGGTTGACAGGGTGGATTTTTTGTCAGTTTGTTACCGAGCTAAGCGAGCGCGTCTAGTACATCAGATGTTGTTTATGAATCAGTGCACACATGCTAGAATAAATGTGGTGGATGTATGTATGCCACGTGCTCTAAAAATGATCAAACCCACTCGAATTTGGATCAATGCTGGAGGAAATTTAATTTTAGGTCACATTTTGCTGCATAATATTGCAAACTTACAATTTAGGACAGAGTATCTCTCGTACAAGCCGACTCCACAGCAAATAAGAAAAAATAAATGTAGCTCTATTTATACAGCCCACCTTACATCCCACAGTTCACAGACAAAACCAGTGTAGACTGTCACTTCCAGTCTCATTTATAAACTTCTCAACAGTGTAAATCATAATGTGGCTTTATTGTGCAAAACATTCACAGACTCCAATTTACAACCTGTTGTTCACTACATGTTCACATTACCAGAAATCACAAAACTTGCTCACAAATGTAATGATCGTTGCCTTTAAATTCCACAGTACTCTGCCATTCGGATTCATTATCATCACCATCTACAACACAAACAGTTGCTCTTCATCTGTAAACAGAAGACGACTACAAACACAAACCAAACAAAACCCCACAGCACAGTACAGTATCATCTCTCTCTCTCTCTCAAGGCTGTCCGTCATAGTGTGTCACGTAGAAGCAGTTAGTGAAGAGTATTCCAGAACAGGTTTTCGGTTGAGGACGCTGGTGTTTGTTGACGCAGGGTGGTTTTACAGCAGGTCATGTGGTGACCGTTCTGCTCGGGGTCACTTGACAAAATGCAGAGCCTCGCACTGAACCACCGATCCACGGCTGCTGTCCAGGCTGGTGAGCAGGCGGAAACCTCCTTTGAGCGCGAGCATCACCGTCTCCAGCTTCAGACACTCCAGCGTACACAAAAACGTGCTGTCCTGCTTCAGCACAAGTCGAGAGCCCTGCTCCGACTTGATGAAGTGGCGAAACTGGATGATGTTGGACGACACCTCAAACTCCTCCGGGAAGCCGTCTAGGCGGCTCTTGGAGATCTGCACCAGGCGGTTCTTCACCTTTTCGATGAAGCTGGTGTCGCTGCAGTAGACCCTCAGACCCTGCGAGCGCTCGTGGCTGTCTGTCACCTCCAGGAAGGCAGGCTCGCGCTGCGTGGCCTGCTGCTTCTCCCAGTCCTGCAGGGCTTGGGCCAGCTCGCTCAGCCGGTAGAAGTCGGCCTCGCGCCGGAGCAGCTCGGCTTCCTTGAAGTCGTCGGGCAGCACCAGCTCTCCCAGGCGCAAGAAGTTCAACACATGCCGGAAGATGGGCCCATCACGGTCGATAAAGGTATTGCCCATGGAGTCCACGTGCACTACGGGCTTCTTTCCCATCACCATCTCCTCCAGCAGGGAGCCGGGGTGCTTGGCCAGGGTCTGGCGCTGCGCGGCGTACAGGTAGCCCCCCACATTGATGGTGATGGTGCCGGAGGAAGGTTTCTTGAAGCTCTTGCTGGGTTGCAGCAAGTCCGGATTGATCTGTCTCAGTTCACTCTCCATCCTTCTGAGGTTCCATTCCATGCCGTGCCTCACACCCAGCCTGGCGGAGTGTGTGGGGAGCGTGCGCGTGAGCGGGCGGGCGGACGAATAGGAGCGCAGCTGAGCGGCGCTGGCATGGAGCGCGGGAGCAGTGTGCGCTGCCAACGGTGTCTGAGCCTTTCACAGCCACGCAAACGCACACATATATGCGTGCGCGCAGGCACTCACGGTGGGAGGAGGGGTGTTAAGGGTGGGCTTTACTGCGTCAGCGTCAGTGTGGGCTCATTTTGCTCGCTGCCCTCCGCTCTAAAGGCTGCATTTAATCACCTTTCCACTTCAGCGCCTCTCTGGCTCGGCAATTAGCGCCGCTGCCCTGTGATGAAAGGACTCCTCGGTTGGGTGGCGGCACGTGAACTCCCAGAGAGGGCCGAATCCCACATAATGAACTCCCTCCGATGAGAGCGAGATGTTAATGCTTTGGCGTCTATCGTGTTAAGTCGTTGCTTTGGAAAGCCTTCTGTGTGATGTGCCGACAACTTTATCGCCAAACGAGAGCCGTATGGAGAGGTGTAGGTGTAGTTATGTAAATTATTTGCTAGTCTTCATATCAAAAGGAATGAATGCATTGAAGCCTTCTCACTCTCTTTGAGAGGCTTTGAGGGGCTCGCCGTGACCCAGTTGTCGGCGGAACCGAGAAAGAGCCTTTGATAAGAAAGCCTACGTCTTCACTTGAAGTCATGGGGACTGAACCCGTAATTGGCCCCAAGCCGTCTTTAAGGGTGTTGTACATGCAACCGAGACACAGTACTGTGCTGTTTCATCATATAACCCACCCAGGGATGAGAACTCAGAATCGATATTCTTAATATAATCCTCGTTAAACTTGTGCTGTCTGTAACAAAGAGCCTGAGCCTTCGTCTTTCACAGAGAAGACATGCCCCTAAACAGCAGCAGAATCTCTGTGACATTTTTCTCAGTGATGTCACTAACCGATGACAGCCTGTCAGTCATTCTTAAATGACAGCACCTCTGTGGTAGCCCCAGGAGGAGGAGATAGACTCTTCTGAGACGTTTTTTGTTGCGTGTACGTCATCAGCAGCTGAGACTTGGGTGGAGGCTAGTTCAGTGTTTGAGTGCCGGGGGTTGATTTGGCTTTGCATATTCATCAGATGGATTAAAATTGGATGTGTTCACATATACTTCTCACTTTTTCACTGAAGGAATATTTAAAAATTATTGCATCATTTGCATTTTGGAAGCAAATTTGTCCTTGCTTCTGTTGTACGTATGACAGCTGGTATTTTTGATTTATTAAGTCACTTGAGTTTCACCTGCTGTGGATGAGTTGTGAGCAGTGGCACAGTCTATGGGTTGTGTCAAGTTGTTATAGCTAATAGATCTCTGGATTAGTCTCACATAAGCCTACTTTTTTTTTGCAAAAACAGTACAAGATTGTATTCAACTATTTAAAGCAAGGCAACCCAGGTGAATATGAAAAATAACAGACATAAAAACATTAACGGATTAATCACAAGTTGATTGATTGCATTAAGATTCCAACATTTTTGTATTTCAATTTTTCTAAAATGTTAGAATAAAACATGCAATAATTTGAATATATTTGAAAGGGGCTTTCAGTATATATTTTTTTATCCCTCCATGAAATATTAATAAAATTTTACCACACTTTTAGGAGTAAAATGTTGCATAAAATCAGGCAGGTTAAATATGAAATAAAAACTCTTCTATAAAACCAGATTATACAGTAGATAGAGATAAAACTAAAGTTTGGTGCTACTGAAGTGAAGCGTTTAAAGAAATCATGTGTATCCTACAAATGCAATAGATTGACAGAAAGTGTAATAAAATAAACATGTAAATGTGTATTTTGGATATTTTCTACCCACTAGTCTGAAAGAAGACATGCTATAGAGGCAGAATAATCCAAAATAATTGTAAAACACATTGTTTTTGCCTGTAGTGTCTTGGATTTGTGATGTCACAAGCGGTACGTCTGTGCAGCTTTATTTTTTTTTATAAATCGTGTCGCCCATGCACACAGCTATCTGATTACAGATGCAGTGACAGTTTATTATGGTCATATATGACTGATTATAGTTGTTAAAGGCGATGACTCGGTCATGGTTTAATCATCATGTGATTACTGGGTTTATTCATCTGCATTTGAATTGCAAACAGGGTTTAACTATGCCAGAGAAAATAGTGGGTGGCTGACCTGCTTTTTCTCATCTATCTTTTTTGTTTTAATTAGCGCACTTGTTTGTTCAACTTGAAGAGGCCCAAATTGATTTTAGTCCATCAGTGGCAGACGCTCAAGCAGGCAAATGTAGATCAGAGCCCATGGATAAGAGATATTAGTTAAACTGTGAAGAATAATGCACAACTTGGCAAATGCCGAAACAACGATCGGACACAAGTGGAGCAAATGCTGCGCTTCGTGGCCAGATTCATAATCGGTTATGCATATTCATGAAACTACAATGGCCAAAAAACTATTTGGACACTAGACTAATAGATAACTGGGTGGCAATTATTTTAAAGGATGATAGATCAAGCACACTTTAAATGACAGATATACCATATGGTGTATGTCATGCAAAAGAAACAAAATGAATATTCTGAGAATTTCTGACCATAAATTAAGAATTTATTCCCACAATTAGTCACATTTTGTTAATTGTTCCCTTATTATCTAATTAATGACTACTAATTCGGCTCCTCATTTTAGTTCAAGAATGACTCCAAGAAGCAACAAAAATTTACAATTTACCTACAACTAGGGAAAAAATTGTTCATTTATAGCCACAATATCTTGCTTTTTTCCAGCTCCATGTTTATGGTTCGGTTTCACAGATTTAGATTAAACCTCAGATGGTACTGATGTATTCAAAGATCAGTCAGTTTCTTTTATTTGAAACAGCCAAGACTAGAATTAAGCCTTGTTTGTTAAATCGGGGGTATATTTTGTAGACATGCAATTTTTTTTTTTTCTTCTTCTTTTATTATTTTTTGTTTTTTAGTTTCAGTTCAATTATAATACCGTTTAAACTGAAGCTAAACTATTGTGTGAAACTGGTTTTCAGATGGTAGCATGGTCATTAAACTAGCATGTGGTTGCAATTTTTTGTTTTTTAAACCGCTTTTTTTTTTTTTAAACCGCAAATGAATCTCTTCAGGAATGGATGAATGTCTAATTTCATCACTTATAGTCTAGTCCTCCTGTTTTTGTTTTTTTTGTATATGTTACCTTTGATTTGAACCACTGCAAAATATTCCTTTCACATTTATACATTGTTTATTTGTTTTCTGCCTCCTTCTTAGCAGCTGAATTTCTTAAGTATGAATTTAGCTTTTATGTTGTTGTCATGGAAACATTCTGATTCACAATAAAGTGGCGGTTACGTATGGCTGTTCGAATGGCCACATACGAGACAGCAATGCCCTGCACCCATAAGAGCATTTGCTTCAAATCATCTGCCCTCACAGGATGCGCACTTCTGAATGATATTAACCTCAAAAGCCACCTCGAGACCAGTTGAGAAGCTTTTATACCGAACGCAATGAATTCATGCATTTTTAATTGCGACTTAAGTGTCTAAACACACTCAGCGCTGCCGTAGATGCCACTGTTTGCGAAACTGTCAGTACCTTTGCTAGCGTTTGCAGACACTAAATTACCAAGTGTACGGTATTTCAAAACAGATCTCAATAAAGTGAAAGCGTTTAAAGAGAAATTGTGCCACAGACGTGATTTAAAAAGCCTCTGAGGCATATGATTTAGTCTTATTATTATTTCACTGTCATATCTTGTCCCAGAAATATCTCCGTCTGCTCCCTCTGAGTCCTGTAAATAGATTAGGCTATGATTGTTATTGTGCTCTGGCAAATCTTCTCAGTGTTTCGGCCCTTCACGAATTTCAGCGCTTTGAACGGATACTCCGTCAGCTAATGAAAAATCTTAATTGAAAAGCGTGAATTAAAAGCAGTTGTCTGGAAAAAATGCAGTGTGCAATGCTAGACGCTTTTGGAAATGATCAAAATCAACAGGCGCCGAGGTGAGTGCTGGGTTTAAGAGACCTTGAGGCGCTGAAAAGGCTTGTTTGCAGAGAGACTGTGGGGATTGAAGCTCTGCCTGCAGGTGGGTGTGTGAGTGGAGGTAGAGAGGCTGTGTCCTGCTGAGGGCTGGGGATGTTATTGCTCTCGTCTCTGAGGAAGTCAAACTGGTGGGATCTTGTGAGGAGGTGGAAGGCCGACCCCCGTAACCTCGCTATCATCTCAGCATCGGATCTGCTGCCCACCATCGGTTTGAGCAAATCGCGCCACCCCCAAACGCAGTCCTACTCCATTCAGAGCCAGCATTCATGCATCTCCGGCTGATTTAAATACGAATCCTGTGTGGAAATACTTATGTAACGTTACTGGGCCTCGTAAGATGCGCGAGTCACGTGACGCTCGGGGAGGGACGGTGCAGAGGAGAAGCGAACCTCGAGGTCTCGGTTTGCCCTGACCCCTCTTCATAGCCTTCGGGTAATTGCGAGGAAAATGGATGCTTTGTTGGAGTTGTGAAACACAAGTGGGCGTTTTTATGGAGTTACTCCAACAAGTGCTCTAACACTCATCTGGCAATAATTGCCAATAATTGTGCGCATTAGTGCCGCTCTGATGGATTTTGTGAGTGAAATATTTCTGCCCTTTTAAAAGGCCTCTGGGACAATACCCACAAGGTATTACACTAGGCACCCTGTAATACAATCAACAGAAGCAAGCTAAACCATTAGGCCGCCAAACGAGAGCGGCGCAGCACAATGCCGTTCCGCAGGAGGGAGGCTCATTGGGGTTTGATTAAAATCCTCACTCGTGGCTGGTTGACCATACAAGAGTCAAACACTTCAGAATAGCGCCATAAAAACCACCTGGTTGAATCACAAAATTTCAATTGTCACCTTGAAAGAGGGGTTTCGTGCCAACGCTTTATTAGAGAGTGCTTGCTGTTGAAGTACGTTAATGTTTTAGTACAATGCGAAGCCATTAGTTATGCTTGCAAAATTCTGAGATTTTAATTAGGTTTGCTTGTGCTTCATGCGAGACGTGTGGTGTTTGAAATGGGCTGTGCGAGATGCAGATGAGTTGATTTATTCTTCAGAACCGACTTGGAGAAATTTAAACCCTCTGCAGTGAATGGGTGCCGCCAGAATCAAAGTCCAAACAGCTGCTAAAAACATTGCAATAATACACAAGTAATCAACTCGACTTCAGTCCATCAGTTAATGTCTTGCGAAAACAAAAGCTGTGTGTCATTAAAGGATTAGTTCACCCAAAAATTCTGTCATTAATTATATTTCAAACCCAGTATTATAGATAGAGGACCAGTATTTCACTGCTGTGGTTTAAATTTAAAAACCTAATCATGGATTTATTACAAACACACAGCTTTTCACTTACCAGGTTGTTAACTGATGGACCGTGGTGTGGATTATTGGGATGTTTTTAACCTGTTAAGCACAAGGGCTATTTTGGGGAATTCCGCCTGTGTTTTCCTACCAAAATTAAAAAGCTTCCCATACCCACATGCAGAGGTGTAT
>JAUMHP010000057.1:3859921-3870809 GCA_032361065.1 Enteromius trimaculatus
CTCATACCATCATACAATGTAATAAATGCAAAATCTTGGTGTCATTTTAAAGAAAACCCTTTGAAATTACATAAAAAAACTGCTGTAAGTGAAAAATATTATTATATATGTTGTCTGTGCTAAGATGAACCATGTCCATACGAGGCATTTTTGTAAATTAATTTTGTACATAATTGGGGGGGGGGCATAGTGAACTTTACGTGTAAATAACTTTATTACAGTACAATAAATATCAAAGTGATATAAAATAGAGATTCTAAGCTTTCAAATGGTACCACATATAGGGTTATTGGTGCATGCAAAGGGTTAAAATTTGCATATTTAAATCGGACCCGCCGGCGGGTCCAAATGGGTCCGCAGAGTTTAAGGTTTTTAATCAGCTGTTTGGACTCTCATTCTGATGGCACCCATTCACTGAAGAGGATCCATTGGTGAGGCAATGCTTCCTTTCTCTAAATCTGTTCTGATGAAGAAACAAACTCATCTATATCTTGGATTGACTACATTTTCATCTAATTTTTATTTTAGGGTAATCTAAAATTAAAAAGGGAATAATTCACCAGGAAATGAATGATAATACCTTACCTGGTATGTGAGTAATGACAAATAAATATTTGGGTGAAGTATCCCATCTCGGAATTGTCTTTTGTTTTTAAGACAAGCTGGCTCTTGAAGGCATGGTTGTGCAGCGAGCTGAGTGTAGACCTGCAGTCAGTGAGAGCTACATGAAACTGAAGAAGTAAGCCAAAGTGTGATCACAATACTTCAGTCTTGTTAAATGCATTTGATCTGACCTTCTAGAGATGTGTTTTATTCACAGGCTCCAGATTGAAGAATCCACCAAACCGCTTCGCTTTTCCCAGAAGCTTGAGAAAGCTGTCACAACAATTTACAAACCTGTGGCCAACCACAGCCATAACGTAAGTGTGTGTGTGTGTTTGTGTGTGTGTAGTGAGTTGCCACCCATCCCTCAAAATACATATCGTCCCGTGTTTAAAGGTAAAAAGATGCGGCATCCGGTATCAAATCAAAAAGGGGATGCAATTTGGTTTTTAAAAGGCCAGCACATATTTGAATAAAAAATAAGCACTGTTCATAATACTAATAGCAATTATGATGAAATCAATTTCATAAGCAGTATTAGGGAAGGTCATTTGCACGTGATTGTATTTTGTTTCCATAGCGATGGAGTCTGGTGATGGTGTGCCGTTAAAAACCCTTTCACGCAAGCACAGCGTGCGCTAAACCTGCTCAAGAGCTCACATCTGCCCTTTAAACATAAGGCTCTCTGGATGTAGGGCTGAATGAGAAAGTTGTCAATGGTTTGGGTCCAGTAACTAATGATGAACATTGCTTATTGTGGGCTGTCTGACTTAAAGGGACAGTTCACCCAAAAATGAACATTTTGTCATCATTTACACACCCACAGGTTGTTCCATACTTGTAACAATTTCTTTGAACATTAAAGAAGATACTTTGAAGAATGTGGGTTTCTGGTCCCCAATGACTCTACTGTGAAAGTTACAGAGGACCAGCGTCTGTTCTTCAAAATATCATCTTTTGTGTTCAACAGAAAAAAACTTTAAGTAGGTTTAGAACCATCTGGCTAAATTATGACAGAATGATCAATTATAAGTCATTAATACATAATAAACAATATCTCATATAGTTTAAATAATGCTACATTATTTAGATAAAAATAAGATAAATAACTACATAATGCAGTCCTAATTTAAGCAAATTAATAATAAAAAATTATTCTATCTAGGTAAAAGCTGTACAACTATCCAAAAAGACTAATAATTATTAATAATTAAATTTATTAAATATGTTCTGTGGTTCAAGTGAACATACTTGAACATGCTTTCTTAAAATCCTTACGGTTTATATTTGAGCTATGAGTTCCTCACTGATTTTTTTGTTGTTTGTCGTGTCCCTTATTTTCCCTGTCTCTGTGCGTGTGAGATACAATCATGTGAGCAAATTAATGAATGCGCTGGTTTGTCTATGCCTCGGTTCAGGTGGAATATGAGAAGAGAAAGAAAGAGGAAGGCAGGCGTGCAAGAGCTGACAAGCAGAAGGTTCTGGAAATGCTGTTCTCTGCCTTTGAGAAACACCAGTACTACAACATCAGAGACCTGGTGGACATCACGAAGCAACCGGTGGTAAGCTGTCCAGCTCAAGGCAGTTGAATGTGAAAACACTGTGCCATTACATAAACGAGAGCTTGTGCCTACCATGGTGGAAACAAATACACTTTTGAAAAGAGTACTTTACTATAAGCACTAGTTCCCACTATTAACTGGTTGCTTATTAGCATGCGCATTATTAATATATTGGCTGTTTGTTAGTACTTATAAAGCATATTTCTGCATTATTATATTCTAGATCCCTAATCCTAAATGTAATAACTATTAATCCTGAACTAATTATTAGGATAAAAGAGTGTTTTGTGATCAACTCTTTAAGGACATGTAATTTAATAATTACTGTTGTTGTCTTTAATATACAGTGTATCACCATGCTATTATGTTAAGCAAAAATATATTTGAATGCAATGTATTTTGAAACTGTAATGTTAAGTATTTAAATATATCTGTAATTAGAAATTTGAATGATTAGGTTGCAATTGCTAAAAAAGGGGAACAAAACCGTGGTTTTCAGTGGATTTATCATGTAAGGGACATTAAACCAACTTACAAGAAATCACAAATGTTCTGCATGGGCTTAGTGTTGATTATATTATCATAGTGAAATGAGCTCTTGATGGTCCTATGAATAATTGCCACTTGACTGCTGCCTCAGTCTCCCTGAAGGATTGGAGAAATATAAATGTGATTGAAGTTACATGAGTCATAACTAAAAAGAAACTAAACAGAACTAAGATAATTGTTACTTCCCACGGTGGTCTTGCCATTTAGTGAAGAGATTAAGTGATGCTAAATAAAGAATCTAGCACTTTTCACAAAGTTGTTAGAGAGCCGTGGTTAAGAGTTGGATGCATGATCGTATCTTCACTCTTGAAAATAAAGGTGCCTAATAGGTTTTTCACAGCGGAAGAACCGTTTTTGGTTCCACTAAAGAACCATTCAGTCAAAGGTAAGAATCATCTTTTTGTAATCTGCAGATGTTGAAAGTTCTAAACGGAACCATTTAGACACAAACGGTTCTTCTGTGTCTTGGTGAGGCACCTTTATTTGTAACAGTGCTGGCAGCACATGTTCACCCTGTCCATCTGCTCTTCCTCTAGATTTACCTGAAGGAAATTCTTAGGGAGATCGGGGTCTATAATTCCCGAGGGCCTCATAAGAGCACCTGGGAGCTGAAGCCAGAGTATCGCCACTATGGGAAAGGACAGGAGGATGAGGAGGAGAAAACGGAGTAACCCGGTTTTACATAAGCCTGGGTTGGTTTTGCTTTCATGTAGCTGTTGTTTGTTTCTGTGCCAGATTTGTTTTGGTCTCTCGTTCAGAGACCTCGTTCACTCCCAGGTGGAACGAATGTCAGTATAAAAGAAATCAAGATAAACTCTTTTTTTTTTTTTCTTGGGTTACATAACTGTGTTTCTCTAAGAGCATTATGAAATGAATACTGTAATTTGCATATGACTCTTACAGTCTTCTGAGTTAAGAGCACTTGTGTTTATGGATACAGAAGCGCATTAATAACAATGAAAACGCAGTCACCCTTTGGACTTTCCATTAGTTGAATAGTTTCATAACTCTCGTCAGTAACAGTTAACAGCATATAAACACATCCGTCCTGCTGGGCAAGAATAATCACACGCGAGAGTAAATTGCTCAAGATCACAGGCGGGTCACACTTCACCACGAAACTAAATTAAAACGAAATTTGCATTGCAAGATCAAGCATATTTTTAGGACCAACAAAGATTTTTGGAATTACGTAATCAGTTTCTCCCAAAACTTCCCTTTCAGTGCTTCTGAATAGAATTTAGTGCTTACTGTGTTTGCTCATGTTTTTTCTGTTTAAACGAGCATGAAGTCAACACAATAAATATCTTCATCTAAAGTATTAACACTCTTTATTTTGGGGTTGGTGTGATATAAAAATAACAACCTTCATTTTCTAAAAGCAAAATGTAAATTTTGTTCTGGATAGGTGCCGCCCACCATATCTGCAGAGATGTTTCCTCTGCTATTATAAACATATCTTTTTCACCACCCCCAGTACATAGATTAATACGGTTACAAATAATAAGCCAAATGCATTTATAACAAGACCAATAGAAAGCACTTTAAATTGCATTTTCTGTAAAGCTCAATTTTCTGCATCGTTACTCCAGTACTCCAAAAAAAAGTTAATTTCCAATTTTTTTCCCCCCATCAGGAATGAACAAAATTGCCGAACGTAGATCAAAAGAACCATTTACTTGAAATGAAAAATAATATTGTTTTGTCACTTTTGATGAAACGTCTTAAAAGTATTCAAGTTCATTTTCCAAAAAGCATTAAACAATAGTTATTAAAATACAGGCAAGGTAATTCTATTACATTAACAAGCATTGAAAAGAAATCTCAACTGCAGTAATCTTTGTTTGGATGCACTGTTGAATGTTTATTATGAAACGGGAAGATACTGATATTACAGTGAAAAGCATAAAACAATAACATTACCTAATAAACGATACATTTACATTTGTGTTCATCTGGGCTTTCTCTCCAAGCCCTATCTGATGTGTGAAAGCCATGTGTGGTAGGTACTGTAGGTGTGAAGTTCTTATTCTATCGACACCATTTTTCTCCTCCAGGCTTTTCATCCCTCCACTGTTATTTTTCATCAGCTCGGGTTGATCCAGCATGCCATCTGGATTTATAGTTTTGCCTGTGGAAAACCTGGCAAGAGAAAATAAATCAAAAATATAGCCCCTCAGACCTTAAAGCACATAAACCAGCAGAGACAACATGTGCTCAGGTAATACATGCTATTATGTAGTTTCACTGGTCGTGACCTCAGCGATTTGTAGTCATCATTGCACATCTTTACTGCGTTAACGTCTTGACATTCACTTTAGTCCATGTTGCTAAACCATTTGCACTAAAGGTGCATTTAGGACAGTTTAAAGTGCTATACCTTACTGTCCTTTGCATTCTTATTTCCTTTGTGTGCCATTCAAAGTTTCATTTCCTATCAGCTTGTTGCTGCTGCAAACCTGAGGAAAAAAAAAACAGCATTAAGCTCATTCACCATCTAAAGCCACACAGGCATAATATCAGTTATAATGCATATTCATGAGGCAGAAGGGCTCTTGACATAGTGAGCACTTACTTGTATGCTAATGCAGTACCTGATGGACAGGTAACAGCCGCCTCCTGCATGTTAAATGCATTTTCATTTAATAATGCACCTTCCCACTGCTCTGAGCTGATGAACAGACCCTAGTGAGAGCAAGCAGTCCTTATCCTGTGTCCTGCAGCCAGTCTAACGAGAAAGAAATGAGGGTCAATCAGTCATTACAATACTCTAGTCCATCTGTAGACCAATAGTCTTTAAAAAAAAAAAGTTAAAGCAAGTTTCCACTATATGAAACGTGTGGTTTTTAAAGCTACCTGAATGAGATCTTTTAAAAATTTTTTTTTACTATTTGAGTGCCTTGGATTTATATGCATCTCTCATATCAAAGGACCCCATATCCAAAAAGCACAGATTTATAACGTTTAATACACCAGTGAAGTTTTTTGCATATTTTTTTTATACCCAGTAATAAGTTATTGCGACTTTCTCACAATTCTGTATACACTTGCAAATCTAAAAGGTAAAAAAAAAAAAAATCTGAGTTCTTCAATTCTGAAAAAAAGGTCACATTTATTTTTTTTATTTTTTTTAAGTAGTTACTTTTTTTTAAGACACATTAAACAAATTACAAAAGATAAATTTAAACGTGAATTTGTTTTCAGCTGACAAAACTAAAATCTGCATCATTGCAAGTCAAGATCATTAAATTAGGCTTATATAAATTGTTATAATTTGAATAATACTGACAAATAGTACATTAAAAATGTATTCAAACTGATCAAAAGCAGATATATCAGATATTTCAGCTTTAAAGTGTTTGTAATTAAACTATCATATATAATAAACACATCTAATCTTCCAGACATGTTGGAGAGCACGTGTTTATCAGACCAATACCAGACCTGCACCAGTCTGCAGAACAACAACATCTATGCATTTAAGACTCTCGTTAAATTACCTGATATGCAGTCTTGGTAAGTCATGATAGCGAATTGTTATTTGATATATTAATAGTTAGATCTCGACTGCTTCTGCTGCTGCTGCTTCTTCGAGAAAGGGGGAATTTTCCCGTTTCTGGGGTTTAAAAGACACAGGAAACGCGTCACTCTCATCTCTCCGCCCATCGCCTGGATATGCGCGCTCTCTGCAGTACACTGATGACGCTTCACTAAAGATGCGACAAAATAGCAAGCAACAAAATTGATGTCTGTGTCCCAATGTGCATACCATCCACCTTAGTGCTCTTAAGTAGTATTGAAAACGACTAACATCGCATAGAATTTAGGGTGGGTAGTATGCACACAATACCTAAAGGAATTATTTACTCCCCCTAGAGGACTCATAAACGTGTATGAATTTCTTTGTTCTGCCGACCACAAAGGATATATTTTGAGAAATATATAAGAAAGTTGTTTTGGTCACCATTGACTCCCATATAGGACAAAAAACTTTCTTCAGAATATCTTCAGTGTTCGGCAGAAGTTTGGAAGTAAAGGATGATAGAGTTTTAATCTGTGGGTGAACTATTCCTTTAATAGTAAATTAAACTGGCTGTAAGTAAATTCAGCTACATTTATATATAAATGCGTGAGGCCTAAGCAGTCTATCTACTTAGAGAACTAATAGCTATGTGTTGGTGGTTCAACACAAACTGTGGATACTGGCTTGTTTCAAAACTTTGCACACTGAATCTGAACAGGCTTGTTGCTCTTATAAAGGCTTTAGGAGAAATTGCAGTCAGATGTGTTCACTCATTCAACATATTACTTAATTTGAGTTAAAACATTGCATTAAAATTATAAAGATGCATACATATTTATGCATTTTTGATTGCATTCTTAATTGCAGGTTTTACATGCTTTTTTTTTACTACGCATCTTATTATTTAAATTAATTCAAAAGCCATGCAGAAAGACAACGGTGTCTCTACCCTTTGTTTCAAAGCAGTAGGCGTATGCTTTTAAAAAAACGAGAGATTTGTAGAGGTGTTTAGTGTTCAGTATTTAGTAGTCCTGCCTGTGAGTTACTCTTAGTATCAGTAGGTGGTGCTGTTCAACAAGCCATACCATCATTCAGCTTGGCAATAACTCAATAAAAACTGTCTTAAAATAAACCTATAGATACACCCTCAGCCTGCTAGTAATTCCATTAAGGTTGATCATCAACCATCCCCGTAATAGTGAAACAATTTATAAACTAGGGTAAACACAATCTAATCTAATGCTGGAAACTGTGCTTAGGGGGCTTTTTGAGCTCAGATGATTAATGCTGCTCCTTTTTGTCTAATGAGTGTCTGGGCAAAATTAAGCCATTTGCAACTGATTTTATTTCCCCTCGGGACACAGATAAAGTAAACTGAACCTATTAGTATGAAAAAAGCCCACTTTTTCTTTTGTAAGGCTACGTAGTCAGTCTCCTGGTAAAATAATGCACTTGATAGCACTGTGATGTCCAGATGAGGGCAGTAGTGCATTACTGTCTCTCACAAAGAGTAAACACTTCTGAATTTTACACTTGCATGAAAGCTTTTAATATTGGCATTTTAAAACTGATGGCCTATCTTGATATATAGAGAGAGAGATTGGCCATTACTTTTAAAATGGGATCTGCATACCATTTATTCAATGTAACGTATGCTCTTTTCACCCATAATCGACTTGCAATGTCCTAAAACAGTGATATTGTAGGCTAACTGCTACCGATAAGTGAGAGTTGTGTCTTGGCACTTCACCGCACGTCCACTTGAGAGATAACAAGAAAGAGCAATCAAATTCTCAAATTAACAACAACTTGCCATGTTCAGCTAACTCTCCAATTATCTGTCGCCCCTTGATACAACAGTCAGTGACTCAATTACAATAAAATGCTTACACTCTGGGCTGAAAATGACTGTCCCTCAATCAGTGCTGGTTTGTGTCTCCTCAGAGATATGCTGCGTATATGCAGATGAGCTGCGCTGGGTCATATAGGCCCAGCGCAATTAAAGTCTTCAAACTGGGGGCGAGACTCTGAGTGATTTATCAAAATCAGCTTCTTTCGGGTTTTCATCTGGAGAAAGCAGAAAGTCACTGCCTGAGACCTTTAACCCTTTCCTATACATGCAAACTAGTCGATATCCTGCTTTAAACTCGAATGCTCGTCTGTAAGAGGCATACAGTCTTCCCCAGAGAAGTGCTGAGCACATTCGTGCAGTTTTTGGGAAATTAAGGTTTTTAAATATTAAAGGTTTCAAAGATTTACTTTTATTGCTGTTCGTGCATGCTGTCAGGTTATATTTATGACAGTAATTTTACTGTATTTAATTGGAATATGAATATTTTAATGTGTAGTTAAGCTGTAAGGGACTTTCAGAAAATGTGATTTTAATCAGAATTATAAAGTGGCTTTAGAAAGTCAAAAGTGTTAGGCTTTAAAATTCATGGGATGTGATTTGGAGTTCATTGTTTGTGTATAGGCAAATATGAACTTGTGAAGAGTCACACAAATCTGGAACTGATTAGCAAATGATTGTCTTTAATCGGTTGGAGTGAAAATTGAACAAATAAAGTAGGTTACATGGAATCCATGCTTTCTCTTTTTCTTTAATATTCTAAGGCTTCAAAATATATCACAGGTTCTCTGAAATGAGATAATTAGATAATATGAAATAAGTAATTTACTTTTATTATGCTATGTTGCATATAATGACCTATTATTATTTTATATAATATTGTATTACATCTATGCAGAATAGTGGCCCTTGACTTTTGGACCCCACTGTATCTATTAGCGTTACTGACGTATCATTAGTATGTTCCTCTGCGGGCTTTGACATAACTCATATTGTTTTAATTCCTCAATGGTTAAGTCATACGGAGAATCAGGGTAGTCTGGGGCCGCAGTGCCTTTTTTGGGAATGTCATGTGAGAGCACTGATGCCGTTTTGCCTGAAAATAAAGCTGGAGCTGTCTGGAAGTTGTGGAATGTGTGGCCGGCTCAGGGCCAGTGCTGTGTTTGGAGACAACTGGGTCGGATAGCAGGGTTCTCAGGGACACCCAGACAGACGGGAGGCAGGTACTGCTGATCTTCATCCTTCTCCTCCCACCGCATCCGCACAGTCATGAGGAAAATGCCTTACGGAAAAACAGCTCTAAGAATAGCCTTTATCACAGTTGAGCAATATCCCATTTGTGAATCTAAAGTCCATCATTTGATGGCAGCTCCTTTTTTCTGCTGAAGGGAGGACAATGCTGCTGATGCTCTTGTTTTAGGGCCGGTGCTTTGAGATGCCCCTTGGCAAAGTGTTCAGCAGCGATGGACATACAGTCCTCAGCCTCTCCCACTGGACTATTAGAGGGATGGTTCAATCCAATATGAAGATGCTGTCATTTTATCTATCTATCTATCGATCTATCGATCTATCGATCTATCGATCTATCTATCTATCTATCTATCTATCTATCTATCTATCTATCTATCTATCTATCTATCTATCTATCTATCTGATAAAGTCAGTGGGACCTGAAACACTGGATCCCAGAGATTTTCATATGATAAAAAAATAATTAAATTAAATACTGGGATTTTTATACTACTCAATGACATTTAATTTTTCTTTTTTAAACCAAAAATGGACAATTTATGCAAATGTTCAAGCTGCTTTTCTCCATACAGTGAAAGTCAATGGAGACCAGATGCTTTCATTTAAATTTTAGTTAAACATTTGTTTTATTGTTAAATTGTTGCCATTTATATTAGCTATTAAAAAACCTCCGCATCTAAATAGTTAATTTTATAATTTTCAGTAGTTAATTTTACACATTTTGTCATGTTTATTGGTTTTCTTTCTATCTTTTGTTGTTGTTTGTTTGGCTTTTAAATATGTCTATATTTCTCCATTATTTTTCATAGTATGTTAGTGTTTCAGCAACTAATAAAAGTCAAGTTACATGTATATGCAGTGTATATAAGTAAGAAAGAGACCAACAGATTTACTGACAGCATGGTTGGATAATCGTCTAGATATCTGCTACTTTGTTTCACAAAAGAAAGAAATCAGTATTAAAATAATTCTATACACTATCCCTGAAGGCAGCAGCAAAATACCTCACTTTATCTCAGATCTTCTTCTGAGCACGTCTTTAAAGACCATTTCCCATCACTCTGTAAACTGCCTTACATGTCTTACAGCAAATAAAAAGTCACCCATGCAGAAACAGACACTCTGCCTTACAAGCCAAGTCCCAGGAGGACAATAACAGTTAATTCCTTTCATTATTTTATTCCCATTGCAGGGGGGTTATAAATTTAACAAAGTCGTCTTGAAACTATTCCAGAAACTCCCAGGGCAGCCCTAAGGTTTAATGGAGCATGCATGCTCTTATCTTTGGTAAGGACCATTTGGTTACTGGAGGATGGGAGAGGACTGGAACATTAGCACATGTGATGCCAAGGTGATCGTATGCTGCTGGCTGTTTGTACTGGACATTAAAAACCAGCACTGTGTCTGATGTAGAGGAGAAATAAGCTTGTGAGTCCCTAATGCTATAGTTCCTTAAATGACACAGTATTAAAAAAAAAACTTAATGTACTCGCTAATGAACTTAAATGACTATGCATTATGCTTCAAATGTGTATTAAATGTGATTATTTG